>WEKY01007079.1:89091-219248 GCA_013390045.1 Picathartes gymnocephalus | reverse complement strand
TATTGATGTAATAGTCTCTAAGTATAAATAATGCTTTCAAATTGTGAAAAGTCAAGGGAGATTAAGTAGCTGATAAAATCAACTATGTGTAAGTCTTCAGAGGAGAGGGGAGGAAGGTTAGATGTATTCTGGATGTTTTAGAGAGATGAAAGTAGCTGAGGAGATATCATGCCTCTTAGCTGTGATACATAGAAATTATAAACAACACCCATTGAAATTGATTTTTTCTCTATTTCTTCCAGTAGGCTACATTTCTTCTTACTAATCAGTCAGTTTGTCTCCGAAAATTAACTAATTGCAATAACTAATTGACTGAATACATTTAGTTATTTTGTATATTTTCAAATGTTGGTTCAGCTGTGAAATTGTTTCAGAAAACTGGGTATTTAAAGTTGTATTTTTCACCAAGGGATCTGTCTTGCTACTTTGGCAAAAGTCCCAGTGACTTCTATGGGAGGTTTGCCAGAGCAGAGCAGACATCAGTATTCCTTACGTAAGAAGCAGGCGAGTGAAAATATTTGTAGGTTTTCAGCATGGTGGAGGTTTTTTCCTGACACTTTAGCTACAGTAATATCTGAAACTATCTTTGCAGGATGAAAAAGCAGAAGGATTCATCAGTCTACCTGAATTTAAAATTGACAGAGCCAGTGAATGCCGCAAGAAATAGTAAGCATGCTTAAAAATAGTGCAATGATGCAATAAATGAAGGGGAACAAAGGACAAGGTTTTCCCTTAAAACAGGGACATAATGGACTTCGTTGCAATTGTCATGAGGTTGTATCACAGAATAAGCTCATGCAGAAAAAGCAAATTAATTTTTTTGTGTTGTGTGTGCCCTCTTGCCCAAAGAGGGGTATTTTTTTATTTCAGCATGAATCACAGTGCTTGACTAGACCAAAATGAATTATGAGCAAAAAGACTGCTTGGCTGCTTCTGTCCCTTTATTTTCGTGGTTTTCCTTTCTTCTTTTTCTTTTCCTTTCTGTTTGGGGTTACTATTTTTTTTATTTGTTTGTTGGGAGTTGGAGAGTGTTTGTGTGCTTTATACTCAGTAAAGAGCTTGAAGCATAATACAGAGACCGAGACCATCCAAAGAGAAAAGTCCCCAAGTTCATGGCCAGGCATCAGTGTTTAATGTAATTCCAAATTAGTTGGCATCATCTCGGAAGTTTGCTGAGACATTATTTCAGCCCTGAGGGAGAGTAAAAAAAAAGAGAGTGACAGTGATTTGTTGTATTTTTGTTATATGACCTAAAGGTCTAAAAGAACGTTTCTTCTCACCTGTTTATGCTGCTGTCCAGATTTGTGCCATTGCACAAATCCATTTATTATATAGGTAAATTCAAGCATATGTAGCAATGTGACAGGTGCGTGCTCCCACTGAGATATTTTTAGAGTCATTATTGTTCAAAAATTTTTTGCCTTGCCTTCTAATGATTTGTACAGCTTTTTTAACAAGACTGGAATTACTGAAATTTGTGCAAAACATCACTTGAAAATGTAAAATGGTATGATTTGTAGTACCTACAGTTCAAAACAAAGCGCCGAGCTTGTATCAGTTGATCTAGATCTCTATTTAGAATGAGCTCTACACTTCAAGGTGCTCTCAAAGGGCAGAAGATAAAAACTGCATTAAAAAAAAAAAAAAAACCATGTGTCCTTTGGTCACATGGCTAAAGTGCTTCATTTTTTTCTTTTTTGTTGGGGCAAAAGCATAAAGTCAACTAATTTTTCAGAATTGCACCTTGCTTAAATTGTATTGGTTTGGTTTTACTTGATTTTGTGTCAAGTGAATAGCAGTACATAAAATGTGATTATTAAGATTCTTTGCTTGGGTGGCAGATAAAGGGAAAAAACCCTCTAAGAATCCAGATGACAGATGCTGTAACAGTTTTAAGAAGTCTAGTTTTAGGTCTCAGTAAGCTGACGATGTCTTTCTAAACTGAGCAGATGTCACTGTACATCTGCTTTGACTTGCATAACACTGTAACACACTGTTGTGCGTCAGAGGAATTCTTTTAGTCTCAATGTTAGGTTACCTTCTCGAGCAGTAACTTTCCTGTTACCAATTTCATTTGGCTGATTTTTGAAACGCAGATATGTGTACATCTGTGTGCACACACAGACATGTATATTGAAAACTGCAAGCATAATACACATGAAGAACGTCATTAGCATTTTTCTGAGACACTGTTTATTAGAGAGTGAGAATTATTAAATTACCTTATATATGTGTGTGTGTGTGTGTGCATATATACATATATATAATCCATTATGTCTCAGAAAAATGGTGATGATGCTCGTCATGTATCGTCTTTACAGTTTTTATTATTTCCTTTGAGACTGTTCGATTTTTTGTTCTTATTTTAAGAGACACCTTCAGATTATTCTCAAAATTATTCTTCTCCACTGTAAATTATTCATTATTTCAAATGCATTTCCTGGGTCTTCAGGTACTTCACCATAAATCTTTATCCAGCATAGTTAAAAGATCCTTTCTAGTAATTTATTTCATATTGTGTATGAAATACAGTAATTCTCTCAGCCCAGTCATGTTGATTACTTTGATGGAAAGAAAAGATGAGATGTAATTGCCCATTGCTCAGGATGACCTCATGAACACAGTGTTGATTTATGACAGTTTTTCAGAAGTCAATCAGCACATCACATTTTCCTGCTTGAAATGCAGTCATTAGAGTTAAAGGTAATGTCAAAGTCATTGGGATGTGAGAAATCAGAAGGATTGAGAATTTTTCTGTTGTATTGAATTAATTGTTCAGTCAGTTTTCTGTTCAGAAAAAATTGACAGCTATATGTATATCAGCAAAATTATCTGATACATAAAATTATATCCTTAACTGATTAACTTTATCCATATACAGTGGCAGGTGAATGTTGAACAATTATTTATGCACATATGAATCAAGGATTGTTTAGAAGGGGATAGTTGAAGAGCACTTTACTTGGTGAAACCTGGCACAATCCTAAAAGTTGTATGTTCATATACTGTTTGGGGGCATGCAGCAACTCAGAAATATCAGCTCATCTCATTCCTTGGTGACCATATGATCTTACATTTCAGAAAAAAATAAAAAGGAGTTGTGCCATTACATTTTTTTAATTATGTTTTTCCTCTACAGTGCATTCAAAGCCTGCCATCCTAAGATCAAAAGTTTTTATTTTGCTGCTGAACATCTAGATGATATGAACAGGTAAGGAAATCTAGCAAAGTTCAAGGACCCATTCCTTAACTGTGATACTTTTTGAAGCTACTAATAACACAGTGATAATAAATTACATGTTATTCTAAAAAGATAAGTTTAATTACTGAGAAATTAGGTGCAAAGTAACATTGTTTCTGACTGGCTTCATATGTTAATTATTCCATTCATGCAAATATTATCTCTTTTTTGATACAAAGGTTTGAAATCTTCAGAAACATAATTCCATGTTTCTAAAAAAGAAATACATACAGTGTGTGGAACAACATCCAAACACAATTTCAGAATTTCAGGTTTTTGGTTTTGGCTGTGTGGTACCTGCAAAGGTGAGATATCTCCAGCTCTGCTTCCTTACGTACTCCCAGACACATGATGCCACCTCTGGGAGTCCTGTTTCTTGCCCTGGAGGAATTAAGAAGTTGGAGAAAGATTTGAAGCAGTCACTGTTTTTTTATGCCAGTCTTGAAAAAGGAGTGGGGGTTACAAGTAATGAATTTTGCAGATTCTCTCTACTCCCATGAATTTTGAAGTGAAATTTTGGTTGTATTGGATTTGATAGGGAAAATTTCAGCTTTTCAAAAAAGAACAAGGACTTAAGTCTTAGTTCTTTGACTAGTGAATTTTACTTTATCAATTCTTGGCCACTTGTGCAATTTTTCAAAAAAATGATTGAGACTTCAGCACAAAATAAACACAATTCCTTTTAATTCATTTGAACGGTAAATTAGAACATGAACGCTATGTTCATTCAAATATTAAGGGATTTCCTTCATTTATTTTCACAATATAAACTGAAATTAATTCAGTTCAAAATAATTTGCCATTTTCATCAAATGACAGAGGACACAAACAAAAATTTATGATTGCAACGTGAGAATTGTTCTATCTTAGATAATGTCCGTTGATATCCTCGCTAAGCAGAGTTGTTTTCAAAACAGGAAAAATAAGATAAAACTGGATTAATAAAACTTAGTCCTATAATCATGGTTTAATCTCTCCTGTAGTAGATTCAACTACCTGACAGAGCACCTTGAGGGTACTGCCAGTTCATTACTGATAATATTTGGCTGGAAAGGCATGCTGATACTATGCTGTGCCTGCTTTCCTTTAGAAATAGCTGTCTGTTAACATTTTTTCAGAAGTTTGTGCATGACTGAGGCTCACTTCAAAAGTGTCTTCTCAGTTAGAAAACGTAAAACCTTTTTGTTTGTTTGTGAAATTTTAGGTTTGCCTTTCCTTGACAATTCTGTCAAGCCAGTCGCTCAAAATGCAGCTTGCTGTGCAGCAGACAGAATAATGGCATGGTCTATATACAACATATCCTGAACAACAGCAAGAGCTAAATCATTTCTGTCAGCAGGTCCTCACTCAGTGTGACAAGGCACCTTCCTTTTAAGGATAGAAATTTATATATTTGTTCAGTAATCAGAAAGCAGCAGCAAATATGCAGCAGTATTTTAAAAATGTATTGCACAGTGTAAAACCAAGGAATTAAAAGATTTTTATTGTCCCCCCACAAATAGTCTTTTTATCATATTTTGAAATTAGTGCTTATTAATTCCTTTAGAATGAGCTTGACAAAGTTTTGATCTGAGTTACACACTTGTAAATTTAAACTCTGTCAAGATCTATGGAATGACTTGAAATTCTTACATTTGAGTTGCCATCAGAGTCTCACCAAAGAATTTTATTTTTTCTCTTTGTTTAATACTTTAGAAAAATTAGTTCACTTTCACAAATATTTAATTAACTTAGTAGATTGGAAAAAAGTGACTGAAAAATAGTCTTTGAAATGCAGGGATAATAAAATACTTCCTGTCTAAAAGCATTTTAAGCCCAGATGAAGTAAAGCACAGAATGAAATTAGGGAGTTAAACTAATACTCTTTTGATCATTATATGGTTTTTTTTGTCAAGTTTCTGGCATAGGTTCTACTTATGTATCAGGCAGTCATTTCAGTTTTGTTTATACTTGAAGCAGAAGAAACAACTGTAGAAAACTGCTAATACATAGAATGATTGAAAGTTCAAAATCATTCAATTCCTTCATCCCTTGTGTAAAATGAATCAGTTATTTATATAAAAAAAAGTTTGCCAGCTATGAAGTTTTTGTTTGTGTGTATCTACTCACATAAAATGGGTATTTTAATCTCAGGTAACTTCGTCACTATTCAAATTTTCTTACTGCTTTTATGACTGTGCCACACCATTGTGCTGGTAAGGAGTCTGGAGAGCTATAATCATTGAACTTTGTTGCTGTGGCATTTGAAGGCCCTTTATTCTATATGGTCATGCCAGCAAAATGTTCTTTTTGCCCATTAACATGTTTAGTCTGGGTTAGAAGAACAGAATATCCTATATAGATGCAAAGTACTATTTTGCTAGAGTGAGTGTATAGTCAAGGAAACGTGTTGCTTGGAAATTCATTGTTAGTTTCTTTGCTCTGGTTAAACTGCATTCAGGTACTCACAGGCACTCTAAGGTATCCATATTCCCATACTGCAAGTTCATCCTACAGCCTTGAGTTTTATGATAAAGGACAATTTGACAGCCTGCTTTGACCAAAAGTATTGCATCTACCTGAATGTGAGATAAGATACAGAAATGTTTCCTACTAGTCTGTGAGTGTACTGTGCATCCTTCCTTACAGAAATTGCAGGTCTGCAGAAAGTCAGGGGTTTTAAAACCTGTTCTATGTGTCATAAAACTGTTTTAATTAAATACTGACAAGAAATGAATGTGCTGTTCTTAAAAAAAAAAAAAAAAAGGAAACCATCACAGCAGTGATGCTGTGTTTATTGTCATACTTGGGAAACAGATCTTATAATTCTCACAAGAAAATTAGAGCTGCATTTGATGTAAAGAAGTGATATTTTCTTGGCTTCTTGCCCTCCAAAGGTTACAGTGGCTACCAGGGCACACACTGAAGGGAGGAAAGATAGAAATCTTCCCATGTCCTAGGGCTTTGTGTCTATTAATATGCATATTAAGAAACATTTGTATAGCTGTATGGTAGGAACTTCTGTCCCCAGTGCGTTGTAATCTGGGCATGTATTACTCCTCTTCCATTCTGCAGGAGATCTTTACATTTCCCTTTTGATACAAGTCCAGTGTGTTGGATTTCTCATACAATTCTAACTTGTATGAACCAGAACTCTGGCCATGCCTTATTAAAATAATATTAATTCTCTAACCATATCTGAAGAAGCTTTAGCAGCCACATATCAGAAATTATACAGAAGTCAATACCATTCCTTTAGCTTCCAGACTGGCAAACTACTCAAAAGCTGTGGTTGTTCACAATTTACAATCACATCAGTATCTTCTGGTTCACCCCACAGGCACTGCAGGCCATAGTCCAATTCTTGACACAGATCACGGCCTGCAGACATTCATTAAAGGTGAAGTCAATCTGCTCTCTCTCTCCCAGAATGAGAGAATGGTACACATTTCCTGGCCTCTCATTAGATTGTACTTTTCAGGAAATAATACTTTTCTGCAAACAGTCATCTGTCAATTCTGTAAGCAGCATCCATTGACTGTCAGTTAGGTGTTCGTTAATTTAATTGGTTACCTCACTAATAAGCACACTTACCAGGAAATGCTATCTCATGTTTAGGACAGAATGAAGGACAGGAGACCCTTTATAACTGTATTGTCTAATACTTTGTGGTCAGCAGACCTAGCTGATGGGATTCATGGCTGGCTGTTCCCTGCTGGCAGTGCAGGTGAGGGTGGTAAACCAGGAGGTAAACTGGGAACATGAAATCCCGAACAGGTGAGAGGCAAGCAAAACACCATCCCCACTGTCTGCCGTGCCATTTGACAGAGCAGATGCTTGTCATCTTGTGCTGCTTTACCCTTTGGGCACAGACAAGTCTCTGGCCTTTGCTGGTCCCTCTGCAGCACAGGGCTGGAGTGCTTTGGATGAGGTTCCTGCCTCTGTGCCTCTGATTTGAGCTGGCAGAGCCGGCTCAGCTGGCAGTTGAGCTTTATTCCCCAAAGGAGGTCTTTGCATATCAAGAATGTGAGCCTAAAAGATAGCTTTGTAGTGGGTCATCTTTTGGCTTTGAAGATGTGAAATCATTGTCTGGGGCAAAGTTAGTTGGATTTCTGTTCCTGTGTGCTGCTTGTGTTTACAACTGTATGGCACATCCTAACAAATACGGCTCAACTGTTAAGTGTCCTCTTCACCTTCCCTGTTCTTCTGGCAGTAGTTTTGATTGCGTGGGAACATGAAGTATTCTGCAGTCATTTTAGGAGTAAATCCCTACCTTTCTTCCCAGTGTACAATAATTTATGGACCATTAATGTGGTTTACAGATCAAAAATGTGGTCACTGTTTGTGTAAGGACAGTGACAGTCAGTGGAGAGTGTCCCTGCCCATGCCGGGCAGATTTGTAACTAGAAGATTGTGAAGATCCTTCCAGCCTAAAGCATTCTATAGTTATCTGACTCCATGATGACAGGAGTTAATTTCTATGAAAGCAATTATATCTTATGATTTGATGCTTGCCCTGCACTGCAATGTCTTGAAGGCAGGCATGCAGGAGTCATTACAAAGGTATATGCTCTGCTGAGACAAACATCCTGTTTCTGTGCATGCAGTATGCAAACAAAACCCATCAGGCACAGTTTTCTGAAATGAGGGTTTCCCATTCCTGAAGAAAGCGCAAACCTGACTGGAGTTGTCTTTCTGTATACCCTAGCAGTTAAATTGCAAGCCAGTAGGTTGGCAGACCAGGCCTGTCAAATCCTGACTATGGGATGACTGGAGCAAGTAATTCCAGGTTTACCATGGAATGGACAGCCACGGGAGATTGCCATGGTGGTTTAAAGCCTCGTTGATGAAGGACCTGATTCAGTGTAAGCATTTGGCTGATGAATACACTGAGGCTGATGAATACTTCCCCATGGGGGAAGAGCACAGGTTGAAACTACCCTGCTACAGACAGTTCAGTGTATGCTTGGCAGTGACAGCCCTACAGCAAGAGAGCAGCAATAGCTCATTTGTTTTTTGGTTTGGGTTTTTGGGGATTTTTTTGTGTTTGGGTGTTGGGGTTTTTTTGTATGGTTTTGTTTGGGTCTTTTTAAAAAAATTTGTTCAGCTTATGGAAACACTTTTTCAAGGCTAAATTGAGATTAAAGCCTTAGATGCGAATTGCATTGGAGCAACTGTCTTTCTCCCCCATTTCTCTGACACAAACACAAAAGTGAATTCTGATATGCCTCCTTCTCTTTGTACGCGGCACTGTAGGTAAGCTCTAAAACACATAATGGCATAATTAAACCCACAATGTCTGATTGGGAGTGAACCTGTTCTTTTTAGGGCTGTTTTCTGCTCTGTTCCTCTGCTAAGTTGCCAATTCAGGCCTTAAAATATTGCTTAAATCTCTGAAAAGTGGTATTTATTCCTAAGAAATAAGAACAGCAGGAATATTTATGTGATGGCATATCTGTGAGCAGCAGACTTAACAGCTCTTTGATTATCTCTAAATCCTTGATTTTACAGATGTTTGACATCATACATGGTTTTCCATTTGAAATAAAATCCTTGCTGTGAAAACTGTTTGTTCAACAGCAAAATCATAGATCTTTGGAAATTCCCTGAATAAGAGTATCAAAGAGAACAGCTGTCTGATACGAAAAATAACATTGTCCTTAATCTTCTTCAGATGCTTCTAGCTTTGTTTTTGCTAGAAATGCACCCTGAAATTAAGAGGCTGGATTTGTATCACTGCTTTTTTTAATATTATTTCAGATGGCTCAACAGAATTAACATGCTTGCTGCTGGCTATGCAGAAAGAGAGAGGATCAAACAAGAGCAAGGTAATGTGTTGTTATTTTGATTTCTTCTGTCAGCTCTTATCACAAGTTCATCTGTTCTCTTCTCCCCGCTGTGTATCAGGCCTCATTCTTGTCATCTGAGAGAAATCACAAATGGGTACTGCTTTTATTGCTTTAGAGAATTCCTTCTCTGTCAGGAGTTTTGATTAACTCCTTCAGACTCTGATCTGCAGACACTGGATTATTTCTGAGAAGGCTGCAGAAGATAGCTAAAATCAGGAGATACACTGCCAGTAAGCTCCACTGTGTGGTTATCAAGGAATCTGTGTCCCTTATCAGAAGAAACTTAAGAATCTGCAAGCTAAAAAAAAGATTTCAAACATTGCATTTGGTGTTTGAATTCACAGAGGGCAGGAGCGCATTAAATTGCTCTCGGGAACAAAACCATCATTTTAAAGCCTGTTGATATAATTGGATTTACCCTAAGGACTTTAATTTTAAGGCCACTTAAATTTTGTGATTTCTACTGGTTTTACTATATTGCAGTGTGTGCTACAGCCCTGTTGGCATTTCACTTGGAGTTGCAGGGTTATACAATTTACATGTTTATTTTTTATGCCTAATATTTCATGGGTTAAAAAAACAGCATCTGTAAAATAATGAGTTGCTTTGCTTTGAACTGTTGGCAGTAGAAATCGTGTTTGCAGACAGGAAAAAAAAGGGTCAGTCCAACTGTGTTGTGGAGGTTGTTTCTTAGAATTGCCAGTGACATGGATGCACAGAAGGGTTCCTATCCAAGTATCTACTTTGGCAAGCAGATAGCTTTTGAAATCATGCTCTTTTTAACATATGTACCCAGCAGCAGGCACCAGAAAACTGCAATGTTCATGATGATCCAGAGCTTATCCAGATTTGTCTGCTGCAGTCTGTCTGCCTGCTTCCCACTCAATCAAAACCTTGTTTTTTAATTCTGTGGCTCTGAAGCCTTCATCAGAAAGATTTTGGGTTTTGGCCCAAAAAACTCATGTCGTTTTTGACATCAGGTCCTCTGCATTCACACAGCTGAGGGTAGCAGCACCATGCTTACTGTTCTCTGTCTTGTTCTCAGTGCCTCACTAGGCCTTGAAATCAGTTTGGGAATCCTTATTTCCTAAGCATCACTACAGTAACCTGTTTGAAAGAACCTGTGTACCATCTGTTGTACCTGCTTGAAGAGGCTGTGAACAAACTCTGAATCTCAGAGTCTTCTAGGAAATCCTCTGTTTTGGCATTCAAAGCCAAATTAAAATTTTTATTGACAGTAGGTTGGCACTGGAATTACAATGCCATGTGGGACAGTGAGTGAAAAGGTGTATGTTATGCTAATGCTGTCCAAGTGCACAATTACACACATGATACACCTTTCAAAATCCAGATGGATGTGGAAAAATATTTTTGCTACTAAGAAATCACTGAGTAATAAAATAGCAGATGATCCAGCTAGACATGAGATGATGTGCATTCAGGCCTCATGTAGCTTATTATTAAAATGTCTCCCTATTGAAGATAATCAGTGAAACCCCACTGACTGTGCAAATTATATCCCAGGCACTGACAGAATTCTGTACTACCACTCTAACACCATTCACTCATGCTGATTTGTTAGAGGCAGGTAGGTAGAACTGTACCCTCTTGGTGTTGCTTAGTTGTGTTTAGTGTGGGAGGCAGTATTGCGTTCCCTCCTCGCTGCCGTACACTTTTAATGCCTCTGGTGATTTTCCTTGGCTCCCAGCACAGGGGCTGTTACACAGCTCAGTAGTGTCCCTAATTAGCAGAGGCATCAAGTTAGCAAAGTAAAACCTCTCTATCACTTCAAGCATTTTTGCAATTATAGAAACTGTGAAGCTGGAATTTTCTGTATTCAGTGGCTGTACCAATTGTCATCTGCATATTTGATTTGACAAAAAAGTCTTTTATTTCTGTGCAGTTCAGCCCTTTGCAGCAAAGCTTTATAATACCTCTGAAACAATTCAACTGGAGTTGTCAAATCTGTCTCAATTAGGAGTTGAATGGTTCTGAATCTAAAGTGCATAAATATATTTCAAGAGCTTCAGAGATGCACGAATCACTGAATTGTGGGTGTACTGCTGAATAAAATGTTACATTCTGTACAGAACAATTTTATAAAAATACCTTCAACTTTTCATGTGAAATACAATGCCTGTTAGCCATACAGCAAGGGACTTCCTTGGATGGAGAAGTTATATACTTTCCAGTCATATAAATCAGAGGGAAAAAATCCCTAGTTTATATAAATGGAGTATATTTATTTGGGAAATGGCAGGTCAGTGTTGGTTTATATATAATGTATTCAGTCTCTTAGTCATTGAGAAAACTTTGAAGATATGCCTGATGCATAGAGCTTGTCACTGAATTGGACAAAATCTACAGAGAGAAATACAGCAACTGTTTCATAGCATTGTACATGTTTTAAGTGGACTCTAACAGAGTCAGTTGCCAAAAGCGGAGCATTCATAAAAATTGGTGGGAGGCCATTTTCATACATTTTATCTGAAAATTGCCCTGTTACTGCAGAAATTTTCAAGACAAACCATAGGTTGCCAGCAGAATTCCCTGAGATAAGGTGTGCAAAAGCATCATTGTACAGTGTTTCCTTGTATGTGGATTTGACAGCAAGAACACCTTCGAACTTTTAGCCAAATTTAGAACCTGCACTGAGACTGCTAAATTTTGCTTTCAGAATAAACAATTGAGCTCCAAGTCTTCAGAAATGTCACTGAACAGTGCAGTTCTGACAGGTCTCTCACCACACATTGCACCATTAGGCTTTGCTGCAATAGGAACAAACATGCCTACATGCCAATATTTTCAAGTGTTTTAAATTGCTGGAAACAAGTTTTCTTAAAACTAGGATTTATTTAGAAAAAGAGTTGTCACTGATTTAGTCTTTCATTCACCAGAAATTAGTTATTTGTGGATGTCTAGAGACATAACTGTTAGGATATTTTTATTTTGTAGTCATAAAAACTTTATTTATGCAACTGATTTATTATACTGTTTAAAGAGAATCTCTCAGCTATAAGCTTGCAGGAAGCAAATCAAGAGGCTCAGAGTAAAAACAGAATTGCTATTGTGTGGAAAAATTAAATAGATAAATAAGTCTGTCCCCACCAATACTAAAATTTAAAAAAATACAAAACTCTAGGGAGTCCTGTTCCAAGATGGTGTCATTTAAAGGTAAGTTTATGTTTTAAGTCTTGAATAAGATTAAATATGGTAGATCATTGATCATACAATACAGTAATGATAACAAAAAATCATTAAAGACTAAATTACATGTCGTGCCAACTCGGATTTTTGGTTTAGATCATTTGTGAAGCAGCTATTGATCTTCTTCTTATCTATCAAAGAGAGAGTAGTAAATGGTACACTCTGTTGAATACTAACTAGGTGAAGTGAAAATTGCCTGTGATTGATCTGTGAGTACTCTGAGCTATAATGTCCTGTCATACAATGATTTACCCAAATACTGGAAGGTAATACAGTCAGAAACAAAGTGACAGCAGAAATGTTTGCATAAGTCTCACAATGTGCAAAACGGATTAAGAGTTGTCTGTCTTGAACTGAATCAGCAGTTAAGAAGGGTTTTTTTGTAGAGAATATTAAGGTTCAGTGTCCTTTTAGTTAGATGCTGTTCTGCTTCAAAAAATATATGTAACAGAACAAATGCAAATTTCCCATGTGGTATATTCTTCCATGTGTTTTCACCTTTGAAATAAGCTTGATTTCCTGAAAAATTGAAACATTTTAGCCCGTTAAATTGAGCCCACAAAATCTGTGTCCTTAAGTATTTTTTCATCTTTCTTTTTGAACTCTGTTCTTAAATGTCATTGTTATATTTTTCCTTTCTATATCACCCTTATGTTCTCGCATGTATAACAGGGCACCAGCTGTTTTATGAACCAGATATAGGATATAAATTTTTTCTGTCTTACCTTAAATACAGCTGTTTGTTATTAGAAATTGAATTGGAAAACTTGTGTAACTGGTAGAATATAATGAAGAAAATGGGCAGAAAAGTAGCACTGATTATTCATGTGTGCAATAACCCCTACCTGTTTGATTTACCAGTTGGTTAAATACATTTGTTGATGTTATTTGCAGTCAACAAGACTGTAACAAAGCTGTGTTTTTAATCATTTCTGTTCAAAAACTATTTTCAGTATTTTCCAGCCAATACATGTCAAATCATAATTATTTTTGTGGCTGTATAAATATTAGAAAGTCTGACACCTGTATTAAGGGGATTCTATGTGCCTGTTGCATTTATAAATTGTATAAGAGTTAAATTTGTGGCTCATTTTCAGGTTGTTGTCCAATGGCTCTGTAATGGGACATTAGGTTTAGTACAGGCTGTAATGTTTACAATTTTTGCTCTTTAGGTTTAGACAATTCCAAGTTGCAGCAGCTAGCACTGACAGCATCAGCATTCTGGTATTTCACTGCTGGTAATACCATAGGAGGAATTTCCAGTTGCTTTTGTGAAAGCAGGTCTCTGATACAGAAATGCATCAAAATGTGTTGGCAGTTTTTGACCTGGTCCTTCTGTACCTTGTAGATTACTGGAGCGAGAGTGACAAGGAGGAGGCTGACACTCCATCAACACCAAAGCAGGACAGCCCCCCGCCCCCGTACGACACCTACCCACGGCCACCTTCCGTAAGTCACCTGCAGCTGTCCCTAGGAATGTGTGCCCAAAGTGCCACTTGTGCCTGCTCTCCTGCCCAGGAGCACAGGCATGAGCCCAGGATGGCACTCGACTGTGTGTTTTTTGTCAGTGCTTGATTTAAGGCATTTGTGAAGTAACACACATTGTGGACTTCAATGGCCATCATTGCTGTTTCCACTGGTGTGTAGAGAATGGGGATTTATAATCCCACTTGCTGTACAAAATACATTCTTTCTTTTTGTTCTTCATTCATGATGGACAGCTACTCATCCATGCAATCCCTCACTGCCCCCTTAGCAACTTTCTGAGAAAATGTTATTACCTCAGGAACAACACAGACTCTTCTCTAAGGCTCCAGCAGTTGTGCTGTGAAGCTTTACAATAACAAATTACACTTGAATTTCCAGAGAAATGCCAACATAAAAATGTTCTGTCCTATATTGCAAACAGCTATGCCAAGTGCTCTATTACTGTGAAAAAGTAGGTTTCTCATATAGAGAAATAGAAATTAGAAAAAAGGGGGATTTGTTTTTTGTTTTCCTTTCTCTTGAAGCAGGTGTTGATATAAAACTGTACTATAGACCTCTAACTTGTTCTCCACTGGAAATTTTAACTTTCATGTCTGCATACTCAATGTTAACTAATGCATCTTACTTGGATATGGTTTTGGGAATGAACAATAGGGAAGTTCAGGGCAAAGAGGGCATTCATGATGTTTAATTTAAAGGCAGTACTTTATCTTACAAAATTACAGATCTTTGAATGGCAGTACTGAAGCACTGCAAGCATGATTGAAAGAAAAGCAAGATAGGATAACAACAGGCATTTGGATAGCATTTTTAAGATTTTGAGTGAACCAGGTACATCACTTCTATGTCTTCCATAGTGCCATATTTTGCACTCTTTTGCAAAGTTTTCTGCAAATTCTGTTGGCTTATTTTATGGATTAAGTGACATAGTAAAGATACTTATTATGAATAACTATCAGTATTTGACCTACAGGTGTGACATATGCAGACATGGGTATGCATTAAAATTAGGATCAGGACAGGTTAATTAGGTAAGTTTGCACCTTATTAACGAACCAGATGCCATCGCCGTTAATGCAGAGTGACAAGTTATTATTAGCAGTAGGTCTCGGTGTGCCTTGATCTGAAGATTGCTCACTGTTGGCATTGCAGATGAGCTGCACAAGCCCCTACGTGGAGCCCAAGCACAGCCGCCTCTCGTCCACGGAGACGTCGCAGTCGCAGTCGTCGCACGAGGAGTTCCGCCCGGAGGTGGCGGGGAGCACCACCGAGTCCCCGGTGCGCAAGACCGCGAGCCAGCGGCGCTCCTGGCAGGACCTCATTGAGACGCCGCTCACGAGCTCAGGACTCCACTACCTGCAGACGCTGCCGCTGGAGGACTCTGTGTTCTCCGAGGTGGCCGTGGTGTCCCCCGAGCACCGGCGGCAGTCCACCTTGCCCACCCAGAAGTGCCACCTGCAAGACCACTACGGCCCCTTCCCCCTCGTGGAGGGTGAGCGGATGCAGGTGCTGAACGGGAATGGGGGAAAGCCCCGAAGTTTCACTCTGCCTCGGGATAGCGGCTTCAACCACTGCTGCCAGAGCCTCTCAGTCGGTGCTGCTGACCACCACGAAGAAGCACAGCAGAAGGAGGTTGAGGAGGAGGAGGAAGAGGAAGGCAAAGCCGCAGAAGAAAACCAGGAAGATAAAAGTAAGTATGGGATATTTCTGTGGCTTTTCAAGTGTCCTGTTTGTGTAATGTAGAGGCTGTTTTTCCTTTTTCCTATCAAAAATCCCCAACAGTCTTTCAACATTCCCCATGTTTTACCAGGTCCCCCTTGTCACACACCTCTTTGGTCTGCCTTGTGTATAAGGCTTAATAATCAGAGTGCTGCATGACAGTCACCAGACATTTCCCTGTAGGCTGGTCACCGATCACGTACTAGTAATTTTTAGTTTAAATGGATTTTGCTTCCATGCTTTCTTCACGTTTACACTTGCACAGTATCCTCCTCCACTGACACACAGGTGTTTCAGGGACATACTTAGTAAGATTTCCACCCAACCCTATTTGAGCAGTAAAAACCTCTTGGTAAGTCCTGGAGCACAGAGTCAGGCTGTGATTGTGTAGTATCCAGGCAGGCAGGCCACAAGACATCCCAAAATCTGTAAGAAGTTGAAAAAGAGAGGATATATTCTCCAGTTCCTCTCATTGTTACTTATACAGAAAGAAATTCAAAAAGCATTTCAAACAAACAAAAAAAAATTATAAAGAACAACTGTGACCAGCGAGGCTTAACAAAAAAATCATAATGCTGAGTAACTGTCAGTTACATGGCACATAAACTCCACAGAGATCAGTGCTACTTATCAAACGTAATCCAAATAACCAGGGATTAGAGAAGGTCCCTGCCCCTCCTGAACATGTAAACACATTTTTATGTCTGTTTCATGCTCTGTCCTTCACTGTCATTTGTGGAGCTTCTCAGCATGTGCTGCCAGCAAAGTTGAGTCCACACCAACGTTGTAGGGTCAGTCAGTGAAGCCTGCACTCATGATTTATGGGGTTACACTGCAATTAAGTTACCTGAAGTGGCAAAGAAGGCAGGGTGACTCTTGAAGGTCTCCAAGGATCTCTGCTGTCTGTTCCTTTAAATTCAGCTTTTTCACTGCAGTAAAGAAGTATAAAAATGGTTAAGAGAGAGGAAAGAGTAATGAAAGCTTTGTATGATTAACTGCCTACCTAAGTTGATTCATTAGAGTTAGCACCTTTGCTGAGCATTAAAATTCACATGGATGTTACTTAGTATATTTGAGAGAGATCAAGAGTTTTCCATTGCCCTTATGCTTTAGGCATTACTTTCTAAACATCTCCAATTCTTGACTTTTTTCTGCTGCTTTGAGAAAACAGTGGTTTCCTTTGCAGATAATAAATTTGATGGCATTAAAAGTTTAAAAAGGCACTATTTCAGTTGTGTTCCTGCATGACACTGCAAAAAACTGATACATTTATTAGGGTAATATTAAACTCTTACTGACTGTGAAATGAAGCTGTCTAACTAAGAGGGTTAAATTTCATCAACCATGCAGAACATTTTGTCCTATTTTTAGCCTTCAGTTTTGGTTTTCAAATGGGTTTTTACTGTTAGCAATATAAAAGTATTTTTTAAAAAATCCTTACTGAAAATGGAAAGGGTCAAGGAGACTTTCCACTGTCTTTGCTGTGCTGTTTGGGCACTACTTAGAGATACCATTGGAAGGTCTAAGTTTTTAGGTGTTTTAAATCTCAATTTCAATGCTTTTGTGTACCTGGTTGTAGCATTTTATAGTATGCTAACTACTAGTAAAAAGGCTACTGCTTGATTTAAGCATGATGGACTTGGATTTTCTCTATCCTTCTATACTAATTTCCAGAAAAGATGAGCAAAGGTGTAATTTTTGAAGTGGTCTCCCTGTATACACGTACTTATATTCTTTATTTGCGTGAGGAGGTTTCCTTGGTTGAAGCTTTAACAGGAGATTATTTTTGAGACATTGATGACCAACTAGACAAGTCAAGTGCTCATGATGAGTTATTGACCTTGAAATTATAAAACCAGAAGTAAAATACTGTCTTGTCTGTTGAAAAGTTTGTGTTGAATTGCTTGTTGCTATGACTGCAATGTTCTGTTTGCAATGCTGACTTTTTCCAGTGCCCTTACCAGTAAAAGGCATTTCCTGCAAGTGGTGTTCTTAAGTGCAAAATCCCATTTCTGAGTTGAGAGATTTGCTTACATCTGCTAAGTCACTACAGGATGAGTGACCTTGTGTGTGCTACCTCACTGCCCCCCTCACTTCCATTGCTCTGGGAAAATGAAACATTGCAACTGGCTGGAGAGAGGAAATCCTCCCTCTTTCAGAAATGTTCTAACCTCACCTTGAATGTTCCCTCATGTGGTATCAGAATCTTTTAGATATATTTATTTGCCTTACACATTTGTGATCCTGACATAGTTCTGGGCTGTTGGATGATTATGTGTGTTCTTGTGTGTACATGTGTGTGTTTTAAAGCTTAATCGTTCCTATTGCTTTTTGTGCGGGACAAGAATGCAGCTCCTGTGCAGTTGTCAGATGTCATTGCCAAAAGTTTGTTTTCTCAGCTTTCTGTTTTTACATTCTCATTTTTAGAACCACATGAATTTAAATTAAATAGTAAAATGCAGTCCTGTTTCTTCTAACTTCTTTTGTAGAATTGTTTGCAAATAACTGCACAATAAACTAGGAGCTCCACACTTTTTTCAGATGCTGTCCCCAGCTGCTATAATTTAACATAGTTCTGTTCACTTTGTACTAAAGCTACGCTGATTTGCAACAATTAAACATCTTCTCTCAGTCAGACACCACTTTATGTCTTAAATAGATATTGCAAGACTTTACTGACTCTGCACATAGTTCTGTGTATCAACTCTGCTGCAATGCCTAGATATGTATGGTAAATGGAAAATATGGGTTGTCCTTTCCTATGTTTATCCACCAGGACCTAACTTTGTTGTGTGTTCAGTTGCTTCTTTTTGTCCAGTTATATCACATTAACATTGCATAGCTAATCCTTAGTGGATTGTTTTATTTCCCAAATGACTTTTGTGTAAATCATTTAGATGTTCCCTATTGACACCATCTTGTAATGGTCTCTTGCTTGGTAATCAAAGAGGATTGTCTTGTGGGATATTTGAGCTTGTCCATGTGTTTGCTCCTGACTATGCAAATAGCAAACTACATTCAGACCTGTGGCACCAAACATGCCCCTTGCTGTGCTGTTCCGAGGCAGCCTGCACACAGAGAGCAGGTTGGAGGCTGTGGCACAGTGTTGGCATTTCTGTGATTCAGTTGTGAAGGACAAGCTGGGCTTTTTCAGGTTTGTTTCCTGCTAGTGGGAGGTACTAGAAGGAGACAGCCATGTACCATGACACTGTCAGCCCCTTCCCCCCTGGCCCCACTACTATCTGCCCTCTGTGTTTTGACAGATTTCACCACTTAATGCAAAGAACTTCTAGAGAAACTACTTCCACATTTTGTCCCAGGAAAGCTTGTTTCATTTTTTGCTTTATTTTTTTTTAATTATCTTTGGTGGTGGTTCCTTCATTTTCAAAGACTTCTCTGATTTGTGCATTACTAGGGTTTCAGCATCTAAAAGAAGTACATAACTAGCTCTCTGCAGAATGTAACTGGCTGTTGATCCCATCAACTTAGCTGCAGACAAACCTTCATCTTTTTTGCATCCTCCCTGGAAGAGTCTTTGGAGAACAGCGTGCCTGGGAGTCTCAGGTGTGTCATCTGCCCAGAGACTGCTGGGACAGGAGCTTTGCTGCTGGCTCCATGTGCTGCAGGATTGGCCAGGGCAATACTGGCACGTTTTCCAAGGGAGTCACACCTGGGATCTGCAGCAGTGTGCAAGGGAGCTTTCTGCTGTGCTGGCTCCATAAAATTTTTTCAGGGAACATGGATAGGAAATCATTGATGTCTGTGAGTTTGAAAAGGTATTTGCAGCAGGAAGAAATCACTTAGATTGCCTTCCTACTGTCAAACCCCATTTCCTTCTGTGTTGTTTCTTGCCTCTGTGTTCTGCAAGTTTTCAGTCCTTTTTCTGCACTCTTAAGTATTATAGTTCTTCCTGACATGTGTTTAAGGATTTTTTTGTTGCTACCCCATCATTGTAATTTTGGAGTGCCTTCTATATAGCATGGACAACTGTAACAAAGTCTTACATAAATTTTAATACATCAGTGGCTGCCCTTCTGGGGTAATTAATGGCTGGGAGCCACTTGTTTGGTGCATTGATTTCACCCTCCAGAGTGTTTACAAGATGCAACGATCTTCCTCATGTGACTTCTGTCACCTTTAAAAGATTTCACAGTTCTTCTGTAGGCTGGGCAAACTCACAGGTATTCCCTGGCATTTTGCTGCATCACCACAAGCTCCTGTGCAGGTTTGCAGCATCTCCTGACATCCCGTGCTTAGTCCCACACAGTCTTGTGAATGCTGCCTCAGAGGAACACAATAGCCTCATGCTCCAGACTCTGAAACTTGGCTTTTGACCTTAAACCACTGAAAACACTTGTCAAAGGGCAGAGCAGGAGCTAATGTTGGGATTTGGCAGCTCAGAGAGATGTCCAGTCCCCGTGAAGGGTTTCAGGAAAGCTCACCTTTATGTCAGGGAGGGCTGGTCACTGAAAGAGGTATCAAATGACTATGCTGAGGTACCAAGCCTAAGAGGTTTTCTTCTCTTTTTTCTCCCAGTAAAAAACTACAAACCAGCAAGAGAATAAGAGAAACTGAGAACAATTTCTCCCATGTTACAACTTCCCAGTTGCAGAAAATTAAATTCAAGATGGCAGTGCTTTCACAAGGTACGATAGAGGAGTTTAAGGACTCCCATGACTAGCAACTCCTGCTAGTCAAGCACTGTGCCCAGGAAGGTGTATCCATTGGACATCCTAGGCAGCATTTGCCTTCAAGAACGAGTTAGTGGTAGTAAAAAATATACTCTGAATGAGGCCTGGTATTTTAAATTCTAAAATACAGGTCTAGGGAGGCTTCCCTCTTTTTAATGAGGGGGCTGTAATGCACGGTGCAAATGGTATATGTCAGGAGGGTCAATGTTTGCTAATTAAACACTATGTTATGAAGTGGTACCATGTACACTTCTAGGTTTTGCTTGTCTGCATTTTAGGTGGAGCATCTTCACTTTGGCAGGTTCTAGTTTTAACAGTGAAACGTGGGAGTCAGGACAAATAACGCACAAAGCCTGGATTGCACACACTGGACTTGATGAGGATGTGTGGCTGAAATGAATAGGGCAGTTTGCTTTTCTGACAGCATCTTTCCATTTTAGAGAGGACATCATTAGTGGTGTCCTGTCGTCTGACCCCCTAGTTTTATCATCACTGAGAGGCAAGGGAGGAAGCGTTACGATACTGTATCTTCCCCTCTGGAATTAATGCCCAGGAGTGTCTGAAATAAGCAGAACTATGAGAAATTGAGGTAATATTTCACATTAGAAGGGTTCCATGTGAAGCTGATGAACAGCATAAAGTGCAGCACTTTCTGGGACTCTGAGAAGGATTCTAACTTGCTGCATCAACTATCAGTCCTGTACAACCAAGAGCATTTGCCAAGTTGGGGTTTGTTTTTTTTGTTCTTTTTTCTGACATCCTTCTGGGCAACACAGCCCGTGCATGCTCAAACACTGGAGCAGGTTAATGAAATGTCTGCTTTTTCTGAGCTTTGTTTCTGTGATCTGATTTTTCATTCCTAATTCCCGTTTGAGCCTTCCCGTGGCACCTGACTGGGCATTTGCACTCCTGTGGGCTGAAGACCATCAGCATTTTATGCCTTGTCTGGTTGTCTCATTGCCTCCAAGGCACTGTTTTTGCTGTTAATTCAGATGGAGCTTACCTAAAAATGCTGCCTACTTATGTTCAAAAATATGACTACCTTAGATAAACAACTGGGAATATTTATGTTCATGTCTGAGCATGTTCTTTAATTAAAATTTAAAATTTATTAAATAAAGCTTTTTCGATTCTCATATGCAAAAACAACTCCACTGCAGAAGTGAGTTTGTATTCTAAACAAAAATGATGGGATACAAAACCTCTGTATCCTGCTTCTAAATTTCAGTTCAAGGGGAAAAAATTGCCTTCAGTGTTTGAAAGCCAAGTATTGAATCATTTACTGAGTAGCAATTCAGAAAGCAATATGGGCTGTCAACAAAAATAAGAATAGTTAAATTTTATGCTTGTTAGTGTTTATACATATAGATTCATTTCGCCCACAAATACCTTGTTGCCACATTTAAAATTTTATTTGGTTTCCATTGCCCATGCTGCTAAAAATGCAGAGAGATGAATTCCTACTTTTCTTTTGGTTTTAATAGCTTTGGGTGTCATTGCCAATAGAGGTCATCTGCTTTTGCCTGAAATAAATGGATTAAATTGTCTTTTTAAAAGCAAAAGAAATGCGCAAGAGAATTTCTTACATGGCCATTCTTCCAAATTTCTTTTCTTGCTAAGTTTCCTCAATTCAATTACTAAGTTGGGGACTGTCTGTGGAGCTGTGCTACTCCCTACCAGAGACCCCTTTGGGTTGGGTGGTGGAACAAGGAATCTATACATGTGAGAGTATATTTCTGGTGGGGCTTTTTTGTGTTCTCCATTAATTCTCTTGTTGTGTAACCAGTTTAGTTTACGTTTAATTTTTCTGCTTCATGGTGTCAGTGAGCTCTGTCTCTGTTGCTGCCCTGTCTGAGTCTGGCTGCAGAGATGCTCTCCTTGGGAAAAGGTCACTCATAAATGGTAAAACACTTAACAAGCAATAGAGGGAAGACTGTCCAAGTGTTCTAGGGCTCTCTCTTTACCCCACTGCTGTTCCTTCCCAGTTTGTTGGCCTGAAAAGTTTTGATAGCAATATAAAAAAGCCTTTTTTTGTGCTTGCTATTTCCACTCCCTCGGTTCTAAATGTGCTTTCAATTCTGAAGTCAAATTTCCTAAATGAAGAAATGTAGCTTTTTTGAAATTATTTTATGAATGAAAAGGAAAATCCAACTTTTTTTATTAACCCATAATTTTCCGTTGAAAAGAGGCTTTTGCTGTCCTAAAATTTAAACTTACATTCATTTTGATTTCAAACATGAAAAACATGCATTTCTAAACATCATTTATATAAACTGAAAATTGTTTTAAAGACATTCTTAGATGTGACTACTGCAATTTAATTGAAATTTTTCCATGACAAAGCCATTTCTCACTGGGATTTTTGCAGAACTGGGATAGTTCCTCTTTGAGATACAGCAGAGACTTGGCCTAATCTGAAGGTTTCTAAATGCAAAGGAAACAAAAATCTACAATAAGAAAAGTTAGCTACCAATTGTTTACATGAGAATGTTCTTTTGAAATGTATAATTTTAAATTTTCAAAGCTAAAAAAAAGGTGAAACCCTTTCTATAATCAATGGTAATTAAGTCAGAAGATGATGGCATAGTACCAGTAGAACTAGGACTAAAATCTTTTCAGAATGTATTCATTACATCTCCAGGTGGTATCATCTGTTGTGTGTGTCTCTCATGTTCTTTCAAGGCAACCCTTAAAACAAGGAAGAACTTGAGTCAGTAATGCTTGCAAGGACATGGGAGGGATACAGTTTTATTTAAGCTACTACCATGCTGAATGTCTGGAGGGTCACCGTGTAAACATGCATTCTTGTTTAATTAATGTTCATCATGGGAAGCAGGATGGGATATTAAAGACTTCAGTGCAAACAGACAGCATCCTGCCAATTTATTTTTTTTCTGGACAAAAGACTCTAGAAGAGGCACATTTGTTACAAAGCAATTCCGTTTATTCTATTTTTAGAAAAGAAGTCCTCAAAATTGTTGGATTTAAGATTAGTATTTTCAGGGAGGTCTATGGAATTAATGTTGTCGGACAATTTTTTGTGAATTGTCCTAACATGCTAGCCTGGCTTTCTGTCTGCCTTTCCTGGCAGTCGCTATCGCTAGCTGCTGCTGCTCCAGAGGGTCACAGATCTTGTGTCTGACCTGCCAGCCCTATGCAGCTTCCTTGGACACCCCTGGACAGCTAAAATGGCACTAGATGCTTATCTTTTGGCATCTTAATCTCCTTACTGCTTTCCTAAACCTTTCCAGTGCAGGAGGGCAGTGTATATAGGTTAAAATCTTGGTCCCTGCAAAGACCCTGGTGAAGCTGTGTAGCATGATGTGCGTGTCTCGAAGCCAGGGAGCTGGAAGTGATTTGGAATATTATCCACTGTAGCTCTGCCATCTAAGTCTGGAGCTGCCATTTCTTCCAAATCTTAAACACCCCCAGTGGTGGGCATTCTTCATTTCCTCCAGACAGTGCTTTTCCTCTTTGCTGTTTTGTGAAGGAATAATTCTATTATTTTTTTCTGCTAATGAATATTGAATTGTTCACTCTGCAATTTAAGCCTGGCATTTCCATTCCCTTATGGCACAGAAAACAGACTGCTCCTTTACAGCAGCCCTTCTTTCAAGCTGAAAGGTGGTTGTGAAGGTTGGTTTAGTTTTTCCTGTACTTAGTGTTTGCTAGGCCTCTGACTCCTCTTGCTGAGCTTCCCTGGGTTTTCCAGGCTGACTCCCATCCCTTCTGCCATGGCAATGTCCAAGCTGGGTGCAACATATCTGGTTGAGACCAGGAGGGTTGCTCTGCCCTGGCTGTTTTATGCTCTATACTGTGATAAGCATCTGTTTGGCAATCATACTGTACTTCATATTTCACTTTGGGCTGTTCAGTGGCCCAGATGGTTTTCTCCTTAATGGTTGTTTTCTAATTGTAGTTATTCTGATTTTTTTCTGGACTCTTACCTATCCACATTAGCTAGCTCATCTTAATAAAAGCCTCAGCTTTTATTAAAATGTCAAATTAATTTGGCTAAAACTAGCCAACAAATATATATGACATTTTGTAAAACTAACAGCCTGACTAGGTGAAAAAAAAAAGAAAAGCCTTGCAGACTAACCTGGTGTTTGCCAGGTTCCGTGTCTGTTAGTACAGCATTTACCATATTGTTATATAAAACTTGGCAAGGGATTTCATCCCTCCAGATCATTCCAGCTCCCGAGACTGTCCTCCAGCAGCCTAGGAGATGTTCCCTCACACTTTGGTGCCTGTGGATTTTAATAAGTTTATTCTCTTGCACTGTTGAGGCTATTAGTGCCATCTGGGACTGTTTCTGGATGCAGAGCAGCCTCAGGGGAGCCCCACATAGTGCAGCCCTCCCTTTAACACTGAGCCTCTGGTTTCTCCTCTCCTCTGGGCTTGGCTTTTGCTATCAGAGGACACCTTGGATAGGGAAGGTGGCTAATATTGCTCACTTCTGAGAGCTGAACTAGAAGGAAAAGATGGCTCCCTGTGTCACAGAGCTGCATCTAAATAGCCAAGGAAGATGTTACCTGGAGATAGGTGGGGAGTAGAAGGCTCATTCTTTTGTCACTTGGGATTCCATCCATCCCTCAAAAGTGTTTAATGCTCATAGTTTATAGCAGCCATGTGTGTTTAAATTGTAAGATCTTCTGTTGTTTTTTAACATTAAGAATTTCCAGTTCTTTTGAAACAAATGTGATAGTACAGCATTAACAAAAAAACCAAAAAAAATAAAGGCCCTGTAATCAGGCAATTTTGCCGTTCTCATTCATTATTAATAAAATAGGTTCCTAGCTTTGTTTTTAAAAAAACATGGTTCAAAAACAAGAAAATAAATTGTTTTTCTCTCCTTTTGTGCCCCAAATTTGCAAATTTTGGAATCTGTTGATGATGGTTAACAGTCCAGCATCCCTTTACTAATGTGGTGCTATTAAATACCATGATTTTATGAACAAAGCATGAAACAAGTTCTCTGCAGGATCTTATTGTATTTACATGGAGAAAATGGTTGCATTTTAGGTAGGATTTTTGCTTTCTGGATTCACATTTTGAGTGCTGCTGGCACAAAATAATACCAGCTAATTATTTCTTCTCTTCTGTATTCCAGAGGGGTAAACTTCAGGCTTTTGGAATATAAAATATCACCACTGATTTCTTTAAAAGTATTTGAGTTGTTATCACCATCAGGGAGTGGGGAGCGAGGCTGCCAAAAAACTTCAATTTAAGCCATCTTTCAGCTAGTTTTTGAAGTGTTCATTTAATCATGAGATGATTTACAGGCCTCAAGGAGGAAGCAAAATTACAGAAGTCTCACTTAGGATATTTCTCCTGGTTGTAAATTCTGGGATGGACAAAGATCAGGCAGTGGCAAGGGCAGGAAGTTTGCCCTCATCACTTTACCCAGCACTGCTAACGAGAGTAAGAAAACTCAACTGGGGATCTTTTTAGTGCTTTTAGTTCCAGCTTAAAAGCAGCTCAGATTTTGAGTGAGGAGGGATGGCTTGGGGAGGCTCCAGGAACAGCTCCTGGCGTGGTACCCAGGGGCTTGGGGATGCCAGAATCCCCTGCCAGTGGGGTTTCCTACATGTGCAAAGTGGTCTTTATGGAATACGTGAGAGATGATGAATATGAGACACAGAGAATTAGAGAGTGTTTTTGTGTAGTAAAAATGGTTTAGAATGCACATAACAGTATTTCAATAGCTTCTACACTTGGCATTAAAGTGAGATTTTTTTGCTGTACTAATGTGCACACTTGAAATCCAATCTAAAAACCATACTAAATCTATAAAAAGCTTGAAGTTGATTATTCTGAGAGTTCTTGTTTCCTGCCATTTTTTGAACTTCTAATTTTAAAAAAAAAGTTATTTTCAAAACATTTTCTTTTTTTTTAATCAAGCTAAGTACATGTACATAATTTTACAGCAAAACATTTCTATTTCTAACTTTATTGTAATGGCTTTAAAGACAACTGGAGTTGCTGGTTTCTGTCTCTTTAGAAGATGGAAGAGAGTATTTTTATTTATTTATTTCTGGCTGTGATCATGCCTGGGGATAGTTCCATTTAAATTTTACACTACAAACTAAAGCTATCCAAGACTAAATTGTTAATTTTTTTACATTGTTCTGCTTACCTTCTCCAGTGTCACTGTATGATCTCGGTATTTAATGTCCTGTTTCTTAATGTTTCATGTGATTATTCCAGGGGCTAGAAATACGTATTAATGAACTAGACTAATTTAACCATACCATAATTTTTTTATACCAAGACATTGAAAATTTAACATGTTTTATGAAATGGTGAGACTGTGGAATAAAAATAAAATTATATTTAAAAAAAGACCAAACAAACGCAAATGCACTTCAGACATTAGTGCATTATGGATTAAGAAATCAATAGTTTCCAAGTTCTCTGCTCCCTTTGTGTTTTTACCTTGATTTCACAAATTCTGCCAGCAGATAAGGACATGTTATAGTGGCTGTCCTGAATCTTACAGCATAAACAGGCTATCCTTGTATCTATGCAGACTCTAAGAAGCCGAGGAAATTAATTTTATGAAAGTCTTGCACAATCTGTAAAGTATCTGTAAAATGGCCCCATAGTAAAAGAAGAGGCAAAAAAGATGTGTGTTAGCTTTCCTGGGAATACTTGTTTAAAGGATGGCTGAAATTTTTGGTACAATTATTTCTGAAGTTCTATTTATTATAGAAGGTGGAAGGAAGTGTCAGTATTTTCATAAAGTTAAAAAATGGTTGCCTTGAAGACTCACAGTTTGGAAATGGCTTTTACAGTTAATGCAACTCAGAACTATGTCAGCCACCTTCTTCTTGGTCTGTCCCATCCCAAAAGACCAATTTCCTAAGCTTGTTTATGTTGTGGCTAAACAAGACTATGGGATTTATAGGACAGTATAAAAGCCACTTGAAGTAAAAATTAGACTCTTCAGTTTTGAAACTAGAACTTGGATGTTTATGGATTTCATTTCTCCTGAAATTTAGTGGAGGTTGAATGTGGGAGGATGAGGGCATGGGTGGGTGGCCCTGAGCAGCCAGCACCTGTGACACCTGTAGTTTCTACTTGAAGGAAAACAGGCGTGGAGGGGCAAGATTTTATATTCTACATGGATTTGGCTTTGCTGCCAAGGCTGTCAGAAGATTGTGTGCATTTTTGAGCATCACTGCTCCTTGGAATGATGGGGTGTAGGAAGTTGCTGAGAGTAACCCCATGAACAAAGGAAAGCACACACCCCCAAGGTGGTGGAGGCTTAATTTACCCCTTTTCTTGAAAAAGAAAAGAAACAGTTTGTGCAGTCTGATCTGTAGTACTTGGGAATTGGAAACATCAGGGAGGAAATTGCAAAATTGAGTGGTGTGAGATGGAAGCAAATAGTTGAAGACTAGACATAGGGCAAAAATCTGTAATGGTGAGGATAAATTATGGAATGAGTTTAATTAAGTTAGGATTGGTTTTTGAAATTAAAATCCCATCAGCCTCTAATTCTCTGTGCCACAAATGAGGAGGATGATGTTACATATCTTTCCCCAGTTAAAAAAAAAACTGTTTTAAAAGTATTTTGTTTCTACAGTGTCACATTTCTCTTACAGCTTAACCTGCTGTAAATGCACCAATGCTGCTTTAGCCTTTATTTCAAAGATTTGTGCAGTTTAGCATTTTGCACAAGTGAGCCAAGGGGATAGATGTTATGCTGGAGCCATGGTCTGTATTGACCATGCCAGTGCATTGAAATATTCCTCAGCCCAAGTTGTCTTCCAAGGAGGAGACTCTGACATAACCTCGTGATCAAGTTGAAAACCCTGTAATATCAATGTCCATAATTACTTGGGGTGACAATTATTTTTGGCAAATAAAACTTTTTCAAAGTGGCCCCTTAGCTCTTGTCTTCTGAAAGTACTAGCAGAGGCCGTGCTGAGACTTCTTCTTCAGATGACTTACTCAGTTGTACTGTATGGAAATAGAGTAAATGTTTTAAAAGACAAATTCATGAGGCTGTTTCTTTATTTTGTCTTCATATGTTTTTGCATTTCTCTAGGCTGCTGTTGCTCATCTTTAGCACTGTTCTTGATGACCAGAAGTATATAGCCAGATCTTCATCTCTGATCCTCCTGCGCTTTACTAACATCTGTGTCCTCCTTCCAAGGCAAATGGTTGTGATAGTTCCAGGCTGAGCAGGCGAGATTGTTCTCTGCACTTAGACTTCTAACTGTGGATTTCCAGTTCTGAAATCCCCCCATGGTTTCTGCACACACCTGCTAAGGGGTTGTTTTAAACATCTTCAACTTAAGCTAACTGTGCTCTTGATGTATTCTGCAGTTCACGAAGTGTATAAATCATGGTAACCAACATTTTTTTCATCACCAACTGTTGTGTTACCAGATATGTAACCAGAACAGGTAAATTCTTGTCTGTTCCTACCTTCTCATGTACTTTTTCATAGAAAACTTAAATTCTTATTTTTCCACAGAAGTGTTGAATAGATATATAATATACACTGAACTTTTTGGTTACTCTGTAACTCCTTGGAATAGCCAGTTGTGCTGATGGCAAGTCCTGGCATTATAGTGGAAAATTAATGCACTTACTGACACTAGATACACAGCTTGTTTAAGAGGAATGTCTATGTTCTTTTGAAAAAAACAAATCCTTGCAAAATTAAAAATTGAGCCTAGTATTTTTACTATTTAATCTTGCAATCTAACATTGCACAACAGATGTGGGCTTAGCAAAAATCATCCAAAACATTGATTTGTCTAGTTCTGTATCAGATCTCAGACTCTGAGTTGACTTTTAAAAAGTCACCTGCAAGGACAAGTGATTGTACCAAGTAGAGGTGAGCCCCATATCCCAGCTAACCCAGTTAGCCTGCCTTGAACCATGCCCAAAAACATATTTCTGGGGAGAGTTAAAGGTATCTTCCTTGTAACCCTTGATGGATCATTCTTCCACAAAATAGTTTTATCGATTTTGAACTCAAGTGTACTTTGAGCTCTGTCATGTGGCAGTAAGGAGTTGCACATTTTAACTCCAGGCTAGAGAGACAAGCATCTCTTCTGGTTAGTTTTAAACTTAGCACACAAACTTTCAGATGTTTCTGTTATTTGAAGAGGCAATTATCAACCTTTTCTCTGCATTTATGTCCTCATAATTACACAGGCTTCTGTTCCATCCCCCTTGTTTATAGGGAAGAAGTATTGCTTAGCCCTAGACCATGCATTCCTTGCAGGAAAATCCTTTTGCACAACAATAATCCTATCATCCCTTCTCTGCCTTTTTCAGTACTGCTTTTTGAGGTGAGGTATCGCAAGTGAGTCTCTTTTTTTATTTGGTTGGTTGGTTGTTTTTTTGTGGGTTTCTTTGGTTTTGGGGGTTTTTTTGGGTTTTTTTTGTTTTGGGTTTTCTTGGGGGGGGGGTTGTTGTTGGTTTTTTTGTTTGTTTTCTTTGTTTCTGGTTTATCTATACTGCTTCCTATATTTATTTGTAGGTAGAAGCCAAACCTCCCTAGTTCTCTGTTTTTGTAGAAGCTAATTTGACATTTTTAATGAGTGCAATCCAAGAAGAGAACTAAAGGGAACTGTTTGGTATAAGATGTTTCTGCCTGATAGGGAAAAAAGAAAAAGGTTTGGTTCTGATGTTGGTGATGCATGGAGGCATGTAATGCTTATTCATGTACAAGACTGCAGAGGAGAGGAAAGTAAAAAAGAGTGTAGCTTCTGAAGAAAATAGCAGAGGACAATAGCTAACTGAGCAGCTTGAGAAATGCATAGGAGGGAGTTTGCTGTTACGGGATGAGAACAGAGCTCAGCTACATGACAGTCAGTGTTTTTCAGGCTGATAGTCAGGCTGTAGAGATGATAATATTTTCTTTGTTTAGTGGTGATACTTTGGTGAAAAGCACTTAATCAAACCAAAGTGGGAGTGAGTAGCAAATTGCTGGGAATATGTCCCCTGCATAATAACAGCCCTGGATGATGCTACAGCTTGCCCAGGGGAGCCTTGCTCATGCATGTGACTGGTCTGGGCAGCAGGAACCCCTCCTTACAAGCATCCTTTGGCTTACTGTCCCCTGAAGGAAGGGCACTCTTACCCACCATTTTCAAAGGACGGCTGTTTCTACAGGTGACCCTTCTCCCATCATTTCAGGGTGTTTTGGCCCATTTGGATTCCCTTGCATACAACAGTCATCAGTTGTGGTGACAGGAAGGGATTTTCTCTTCAAGCTTCTCGATGCCCTTTCTGCTGCTGTTGGCAGGACCAGGGGCTCAGTGCTCAGCAGCTCTGGGGACTGGCACTGCTGGAGGCTGCCAGGGGAGCAGGCTGAGCCCTCCACATCATTACCCAGATCAAGAGGTTTCTCGTAAAACTAGTTATGGCTGAAGTGTGTCCCCAGCTCCCAGCAGATTTCTACAGCACTGCCAGGGTCAGGTGTCAGTGGTGGAGCTGCAGTGGGTGCTCCCTCACACCCAGCACCTGCCTTTCTCCAGCTCCTCTTCCTTGTCTCAGCCTGCCCAGCCACCATCTGACACCAGCAGTTCCCCTGCTGCCCAGCTGCTCCCAGAGCGGGGGCGGCCCTTTGGGGAACAGCTGCCATCACTTTAATAAGGCTTCTCTTTTCCTGGATATTGGTAACTTTGAGTAAACTAAAGGTATTTTTCACTTGTTGTGATCTAAACACCTGGGTAAGGTAGCAGAAGCTAGCAAGTAGTTGTGCACATTCTAAGATGATGGCACTCTCATTTCCAGTTGAAAGCTGCAGAGATCCTGTTTTCATTCTCCTGAAAAAGAGAGGCTTTGAGAAGTGCCCATCTCCAACACAACTCTGGTGGTTTGTGGCAGTAGAGGAGCTTGAGCTGCCATAGGAACAGGGAGATTGGTACCTGGTGAGCCCTCTGCACTGCTCCATCACTCCAGGAGGACAACAGGTCTCCCTCAGGTTCTGCCCTTCCACACTGTAAAGGGGTCAGATGTGCAGGAGAAGAGAACCGGGGCCTGAATCACATACTGGTGCTGTAATATGTTCAGTGCAGGATTAATTTTTTCTGTGAAACAGTGCTGTCATACAGAAGTATGGCAACTACACCTCACCAAACAGTGTGTGACAGGGGCAGTTTGTGTGTTTTGGAGATGCTTGGGGATGAATTAGGAAGGGAGAGGCTAATGGGAAGCAATTTCCACACCAATGGCTTTGTACCATTGAGTGAAGGTCACTGAGGGTAAAAACCTCCTGAATTGGTGGAGGAATTGGTGGAAGAATAGGAATTGATGTAAGTGTAGATGTACCTCCTTACTGCTTACCACCAGTTCACCAACAACTTAATCAGGACCTTTGGTGGGTGCCTGAGTTTCAGAAAAGGCTGGGAAGGAGTGCTAAGGACTCCTGTATGGCTGGGCCTCATGGGGTCATGAAACCCTGGCATGGCATCCTTCAGCTTTGTCTGGGTTCCTGGCCAGTCTGAGAAATGCCTTCTGCCATCTATTTTCATCAATGGCAGCCTTGTGGTTTTTTGAAAGAATATTTAACCAGGAGCTTGAACACTTAAGATGATAAGACAAAATACTCCTTGATTAGTTTGCTAGTTTTTCCCCTCTTAAAGGGCTTACAGAAGTACTGTCTTAGCAGGCTTGAAGAGATACTGTCCGTGCTAGATCTCATCCAGTCTAGCATGTTCAGGGATTTGAAATAATTTAAGATTTGCTGTTTGTTGCTATCTTTAAAGTTAAAATACAGCTGGGAATCTTCTGACATTTTCAGGATTTGACTCCTGTAACAGGAATCTTTAGTCTAATGAAATCCCTGTGCAGCCCTGATTCTCTCTTATTACACAAATGATGGCATTGTTTGAAATATGATAGGCTTAAGATACACCTTTTATGAAAAAATTGGATCCCCTCTGAAAACAGCTCATGAACGTTAAAAATACACAAGCAATTCTTAACAAGCAACATAGCAATGTTTGGCTTGTCAGAAGAGTACCTTGCATAAGACCTTTCAGTGCAAGCTTTTTATATAGAGATAATTATTCTCATAAAAAATAATTTAAATTTACCAGATGAAAGTACATGCCTTCAGCATCCAACAGTGGTGAAACATATAATCAGTAATTCTTCATTTTATACTCCCAAGTAGGTAAGGAATTCACTCCAGGAAAACAAGGAGATCATTTCTGTGTTGATCTGATGGGCCTTCAAGACACCATAGATAGCTGAGAAAGCAGCTTAATCATTGGTTTAGAATAAGAAAGGTGATTCCTGTCTTATTGTCATGGGAACCAAACTAATTAAAAGCAAGACTTCTAAAAGCAGTTTCTTTATATGCTAATTTTGTGCACTGCATTTCAGGTTGTTGATATGAGGGAGGGTTTCAGGTCTGATAGCATTTTTTGTTGCTAAATATGGCCCTCCTCAAACCTGGAAGAGACCTGACTGAGTCAGAAATAGAGTTGGAGCAGAACAATAATACTTGCCTGGGAACAGTCAAGGCAAGTTGGATTGACAGGTCAGACACGTGCTAGAACATGAGGAGAGGAGAAGGGAAGACCTTTTATTAAATGCAGCACAACCAGCCAGGAGTGCTGCCAGCATTTCACTTGTTGGCCTTGCAAGAAGAGTAGTAGAGTCCATGTTTTGTGTGTGTGCCCCTCCAGTGAGCTCCAAATTAAATTATCTCAGCATGATCAGTGTTAATATAACAACGGTAATAATAATCTGCACCCCCAATATTCCCCAATTGAGTAGGTTTTGATACCATTCCTGTTGGAGGTTTTAGCAAAAGCTGCTGAAAAGCCTCTGCTGAATATGGCACAAAGATAACACTTTTTTCTCAGTCTGTTCATTTTACCTTAACCACATGGTATGATCTCAGTACCTTGCAGTGTTCAGGGCATCTGTGGCTCTTTTATTGACCCAGTCAGAGAAGGGATCCCAGGCCAGGATGGCAGGTTGCTTCAGCTGTCAGCAGTTGTGGCAGGGGCAGCATCTCCATCCTCTGCCCTTGGATGTAGCCTGGCAGTGGGAACATGACAGTCTGGCTGCGTGTTATTTAGTCACACCAGGGATTTTGTCAGTATATTTGGGTTTTTATTGTCGGTATGGAAAGCACCACCAGAAAAAGCAATTATGTTACTTGATGATGGGCTGTTAAAACCTTCTCTGACCAAAGGGGCTTCCACTGGTTGAAGTGAAAAATCTGTTTGTGTAAATTAAAATTTGTCATGCTATAATTAATTCCATACATTTGTCTGCTTTTAAAACCCTGAGCAAGTTAATGTAAAAGAATCCCCAGAAATACACTGCTTAAAGAAGTAATTTAAAAAGTAATACAGAGAATAGTTTGTTACAATAATAAGACCAATTCTTCTTAAATACTCCTTATTAAAAATCTGTGGATAACAATGCAAAAAATCAGTACATTCCTTTTTTTTTTCAGGATTGATGTCCAAAGCATTAGTCTGGAAACAGAACTCCCATTTTTGTGTCATATATATTAACTCTTTCATGTGGCGACAGACTGCAACTACAGTTCCTGCTTTATGGTTAGGAAAAAAGACATGGCTTTTCAAGCAGTTCTCAGAATAAACAATGCAGGAGGTTTGGTAGATTAAATTGAGCTTTCTATGCCATTACAATCATAGCCTGCCTGACTTTAGCTTACAATAGCATTGCAATAGAATTGTGTTGAAAGGAATATCACCATTAGATATATGCCTCATGTGCTTGTCTTTTGGATGTAACATAGACTTCTGAGTGAGGCTTGTCCCATAGGCTTATGTAACTTAAGTCTCCATGTAATCAAGCAATTAGAGTGCCAATATGCAGAAATTTTAATATCATTATCAGAATTCATAACTGCCCAGTGGGATGCTAAAGTTGTGAATACATCCTACGCCTTCTAAATGTATATAAAACTGTGAGAAGTTCAGCCAGCTGCTCTTTCTTTTTTTTGCTGAACATGATTATTCAACTGTCTCTCACTGTTTATGTCCCAAATTAGAGGGCTTTCTTTGTCTGGGAGCAGCTCTTTGTATTACTTTGCAATGGTTAGAGAATGAACTACTCTGGAAAAATAACCTTATTTTCTGACACAACCATAGCTCAAACTGCTCTGTCTTGGAACTGTGAACTGTCACTCCAGTAAGACCCTGGTAATGACCTGAAGGAGAGAGTTTTGCAGATATTAGAGAGATATCTGAACAGCATAACTATGGGATACATCTAATATGGAGGGACGAAATAGGGGCAGAATTAGGAATAATATAATATAATATAATAATATAGTAAGAGTTAGTAATTTGGCAATTTAATGTCCATTTTAGTTAATGTCCATAATGTACATTTTAGTTTATTTAGTTCTTTAGTACTGGGTAGATAGAGGGTTATTTAGCAATAGCTGTAGTACGTGAAGTGCATAGGAGAGCTGGGATACATCTGCAATTTAGAAATGCTGTGGTAAGTGGGAGGAAAAATGCCTGCCGATCAGAGCCCTGTAATTTCCACTGCCTTGTTCTCATGGGACCGAGTGCAGCACCTGCAGAGCAGCAGGCACTGGAGCTTGTACGTGGGCTGACACCTCCATCTCTCCTCACTGAGGACAATGGGGGACACTAAAGCATATATTGTGATGTTGGAAAAGCTGAGACTTTCTATTTGCAGACAGCATACTCCTATATTATCATTGTCTGATTTAGTGCCCTTTACTGCAGTCTCCAGAGGAGTGCTGAGTGACTCCTGCTATTGCTTCCATATCTAACTGGCTTCCCACAGGATGATGTGGGAAGCAGAGGTGCTGTTTTGGAGTACAGTGCGGGGGGTCTGCACTGGATGTGTCACCAAAACCCTCCTTCCTCAGGCAGCCTCACTGCCAGGCTCTCTACCAGTTCCTTTTCATCTCTGCATGGCATCTATCGGAGACCTGGAGGTGGTGGGAGCTTCCCACCACTGAGCAACAGACAGTTGGCAGATCTGCCAGCATTCCTCCCCAGGACTCTTGTGTCAAAAGCCTTGAGCCATTTCTCTAGTAAGGAGGAAGATGTATCTGCCAGTGGATTTCTAGCAGAAGAAGCCAAGTTGCAGTTTGTGGGACATGGGGAAGGTTTTCTCTTCCCTGTTGTTCTTTGCATTCATTCTTGTTCAGAGCCTGATCACTCGTACAAACTATTTACCTTTAGGGAAAAATGCATAACTAGATATGCTTCATTATTGGACTAGATAGTAGGTAAGGGCTTCCAGTCAAAGTTCTTCTCTCCTGAATATGTAGACAGGTGTAGGAATATGTACACAAATTAGGATAAAAACTACATAAAGGGTAGATCTTCAGAAGGCAGGCACAGGTTTACTGATGGTCACTATAGATGGGAAGGCTGAAATCTTCTAAAACTTCAGTATGTATTTAAACAGTAAGTTTATTAACCTGCTATTATTCAACCTAACCCTTCTTTGAAAAGAAAAGTTGTCATAAACATACCATTTAATAACCAGGTATCTTGTAATCTGTTTAGGCAAAATAGATAATGTGAAGATTGATAAGAAAGTGTACTCTTAAGTGGCAGTGGTAAAATCTTGTGCTTTTTATTATAAAAAACACATCAAAGTAAAAACCCTAACTGTATACCTTCTCATTAGTGACTGCTGGTGTTCCTTAAAAGTTTATTTATAAATTAGTCTCAAAGAGAAAGAGTTGTATCACCTTCTGTGCCCCTTTCCTTCCATAGGACTTCCTGTGTGAGAGCCATTTTGAGACCCTATTGATTGTGACTCTCAGACATTTCTCTCATGAGAACATTCTCCTTCCCTTTGCTTACATTTTTATTGGCTTTTGGCACTTGGCCTGGAAAGGCATGCAGAGCATCCCTTTGCTCCTGCTTGGTGGGTTGATCCTAGCCTAGTTGCATTCTGCCTCCACCAATTTAGATGGGTAAAGAACCTCCTACTGCTGCAGGTTTGCTCAGACATGAGATTTCTCACATCCCACATGACCACATCAGCTGAAGAAATAGGCAGAGATTTACAGCAGACAGTTTTGTGTCTGTAACCACTCTGGGGAAGTCATTTGCCATAAAACTCTTCTCATGATGCAGACACAATTTGGTTGATAAATGCAGTCAGTTCACTTCATTGCATTCACAGGGTCACGCTCATTTTTGTATGTGAATGGCAGTTGGTTTATTTTTCGAAATGTTTGCAAGTCTCATGAGTTTCATAAGTTGTAGTGTCCATAAGTATCCGTCCAAAAGCACATTATTTGTTCTTTGTTATTTGTATTTGTTCTCCTTTAAAACAAACTTTAAAATCCTTATCTAGAAACAAAACCATACGCTGAAGATTTTTGACATAAATAATTTTGCTAATGTTAGTGATACAGAAAGAAAAATGTGGGGTTTGTAAGCATAAGGAAAAATAATTTTACTACTAAAAAGCAGATTTTCTAAATGCTTAGTTACTATCAGTAAGCGACACTGAAAACCTATTTAGGAAAGCCCCCCTAGTGCCTGATAATTATATTCACATTAAGATAAATAGGACAGCATATGCTACCACTTACCTTAAGAGGTTAATGAAAGGCTGTTCGTGCACAGTGACTAATCCAAACTGGGACAATGAAAAATTACCAGTGTTTGATAATTTATATAATAATCAAACCTTAGCAATATTACTGAATAATCTTTACAAAAGTGTGTCTTACTAGTAGGTTTTTTTCAGAAATAGTTTCCTAGTGCAAAATTTAGTTGAATTTTATGTAAATAACACAAGTCCTGTCCCACCATTTGTTGAAGGTAGCACAGTTCTTCCACAGATAGAGGACGTGTCCCAGCCAGACTCAGCTGAGTGTGAGGAAGAGCTGGGTACAGACATCTGCTAGATAATGCCTTGACTTCAGTAACCCTCTTTTATTTCACAGCCACCTTGTGTCACAAAAAACGAAGTTGCTTTTGCCAAAGCCTGACCTTTGAAACAAACTTTCTGAATTCTTAGGGATTAAGTTGTATGAACAACAGCCATAAGATGACGGTATCTCCTGAAGCTGCAGAAGTGATACCTATGAGGCAGAAGTATCCCCTTTCACTTAGTGCCTTTTTCCAAATAAATCCAAGACTCTTATTTTCAATGCTACAACTGTTTGTAGTATAAAACAGGATGAAATGTGAAAAATATTCCCTTTTGTACTCTACAAAATTTCCCTTTCCTCAACCCCATGAGTCCTAAAATGTGCTGGTTTGGTCTTTTGTTTGTCAGAGGTTTGGGGTTTGATTTTGGGGGTTGGTTTTGGGTTTGTTTTTCATTTTGGTTGTGGAATCACGTGGGATTTTTTTTTATTTTAAACAATAGGTTATGTAAAAGTTTCTCTTGACTGCTATACTTAGAATTTAGTTATATAAACTGTTTTCCTCACACTTCTTCTTCCTCCTCTCCTTGTTGACGCACAGAGTCCCAGGAAATCTCAGCAACAGAGAAGAGGCTGAATGGGGTTTGAGTTCTGTATAACATGGCTCACCCTCTGCCTCTCTGACACTCATTTTCCAATTGCTGCCATGTGTGGAGTAAATGGCACCAATGTTTTCATCTGGGATTCTTTCTACCTTGTGTTTCTGTCCCTGAGACAACATTTCTTGTCTGCTTTCCAGACCTTTTGTGATACGCTCAAGAATAAAAATGGCAATGCTTGATATATTCCTTCCTTTCCATCCTGTCTTTTGGAAAGAAAAAAAAGACTTTAACAAATCTCACCAGTTAAATTGGAATGAGTTTGTACATCTTTACATTATGCACAGCTGAACTCTTTCCCAAAGTGTTGTTTTGGTTTTTTTTAGCAGCAAAACATTCCCCAGCTTTTCATATCTGGGATTCAAAATGACAGTGGATGTTAAGATCCATGGAGTTTCATTTTTTTATTGCTATTTAGCGTCGTAGGCAATAGAATAGGGAGTGCACTTAGAGCAGCCAGGCTTTTGAAACTGCCTGTGCAGAGACTGCATATCCACACAGAAAAGTAAACAATTTAGCTGTATGCTGTTTATTCCACCTCTCTCTTTCTCTTTTCTTTGCTAACACAGGTCCACAAAGATTCTCGAGTTCTCAAGCCCTAGCTTATGGAAGTGTGTAATGTCAGTGTGGTTGCAAAATCACATGATCTCCTAGCTCTGTATCTTATCCTTCACCCAACATTGCACAACGCTGGACTGTCAGCTAGGAGAACGAAAGGAGCCAGATTGTGTTGTGCCACCTCTTTTTCTAGTTCACGCATAAGTTGCCACCAGGATATTTTTCTGTGTTTGTAGCACGTTTGGTGGATTTGGGGCACATTCTTTGCTTCCATTCTCCTCATTCATGTGACCCTTTCCCAGTGCTTCCAAATGAGCTGTGTCTTCAACATGGAGAAAACCAACCAAGTTGGTTAGGATGTGTATTGTTCTCTTGTTTTTATTTGTGGGTTGTTTGGGGTTTTTTTTAATTGGTCTTTGTTCTGTTCTTTTTAAAAACGTATCTACAAAAAGAGAATATATAACTTTCTGCCCTAAATACCTCTTTTGCATCAGGGATGGATATTTTAATGGAGTGAGGTGTAATAGCAGAACAGTGCCATGTCTCTGTCCTCACGAGCATAGCTGCATGCAGATTAGAAAGGCTCTGTAGTGCTGCTACTGTATGCCAGATTTGCTATTTGCTCTTGTTTGCATGACAGTATTTCTAATTTACTAATATGATATGGAAATAATGGCACATCACCGATCTTTCAACATATTGTATCACTGCTTTATCATATTAGGCTAATACACTGCGAGAGTTGATAGCACCTCTCCATGTCAAATGGGAAGCACATCTCTTGGCACTGAACCGATTGGACTCAAAGGTTGATAAACTTATCATTAGAGAATTGGCACGACGGAGACTCAACTTCAGCCTCTTGCAAGCAACCTAATGGCCTCCGTTCAGAAAGTCAGTTCTTCTTGAATAACTTTGATGTTTATAACAGAGAACAGACCTGTTAAAGCATAGACAACCACATGCCTGAATATGAGGCCTCCAGGAAGGTGTCAAAGGGCATGGCCAGTCTTTTGAAGAATGCACCCTTTCCACAATGGGACTAGGCACAAAGTCAGATCCAGTCTACAAGGAGCACATTTGCAGAAAATACTGCCCCCCGCACGGGAGAACGGAAGGGGAAGAGGGTCTTGGCAGGGGAAGGGCTTTGATGTCACTCAGTTTTGTTCTCCACACCTCGAGGAATTAAAGAGGGATTCAGCCATGGTAAATGTAATTTCCCATTGCTTGTACTGAACTCCAGTGAACCCATTCAGGCCAACCAGACAGAGTCGTGTCACTTAAGCGTGCTTCACATTAGCGAAGGAAGTTTCCTTACTGTGTCATGCTAAACTAAGTGTATTCTGTCAAGTGGAGGTATGTAAAGACCTTTCAGAGACTTCCATTTATCTAATGGTTTGTAATGAATTCCCAGAGGGTACACTGGCACTTGTTTGGATGATGACGGAGAAGATACCTCACGCTGAGATTTATTAGACTCTGCAGTTAAACTCTTTGGTTCCTCTTTATCTTCTAGGACTAAAACATGTGAGTGATGCTGCCTGGCCAAGCAGGCACAAAGTATTCTCTGTGTAACACCCAGACTCCAGAGGGCTGCTTTGGGGCCAGTATTTGTCTGGATGTCACTCGAAGTAGATTCAGATATTGTATTTATCATTATGTTCTGAGTCCCCTATGGGTTGATGTTTTCCTCTATCTCTGTGATTAGAATGTGGATTTTCCTTAATATATTTGGCTAAGGGTGTATTGTAATAATGTTAATGCTAATTACTTGATATTTCATACTATCTTACGGGGAGATACTTTTAAAAAATGTATTTTGAAATGTTTTCTTTCTGTTTGCTCAATGTATGGTATTGCATTATGTTAATACCAATAAAATTATATATATATAGTTATATATATTTCCCTTTTATAAAGAAGTAAATTATGCTTTTTTGCCTCACAAACAGGAAATGTGCAGTGAATAAAATTACATCATTCTGCCTTACAGCAGGTGACAAAGCTTATAATAGTTTTAATAATCTTTTTTGAAAAATAAAAAATTATAGTATGACATAAAGTAGTTGGAAATTCATCAAAATGCATGTTTTATGTTTCTGCTCAATGGGACTGTCACAAAACAGCCTAAATATTTAGCAATGTTGTTTTGGCATCTTTAATTTTTCTAATCAGAAACATGCACTGTATTGCTATTATTGATTACAAAACTGTACTGTCATAAATTTTTGCCTGTTGGCCAGATAGACAAACCCACTGAGTTTGTCTGTAGGAATTGATTTTAAAATTTAATTTAGTGCTCTTTCCAATGCTTGGCAAAGGCAGAATTTATTTTTTATATAAGGTTGCCTTTGAAGTACCTGCCTCTGCCAGGGATGATAAATCACTGCTAAGTACATAAAGATTCTGCAATCTGAAGGATATGTGATTAAAGCCTTGTTGGAATGGCCTGCAACCCCAGCCAGTCCTTTACATTCTGTCATTAAATTCCATAATTAGTTAGAGGTGAAATGATTTGGAAATGAATTAGAGAAGCAGAAGCAAGGATGTGACTCTAAAATGTCCTTTAGCTGCCATTTGGGGTTACACTGATGGCTTATTTGCTGCTCGTAGCCAAAAGCCAGCATATATCTGCACTAATGCCTATTAGATTGTCTTCAGCTTCCTCTCTTTTCTTTTCCCCACCCTTTCTAACATATTGTATTGAGTATCTTTGTTTTGCAGAGGCATTCAGAAGGGCTGTAATTAGCAGTCCCTGGCATTTAATTGCATACACATTGTTAAATATTTTTCTGTATGCCTTAAAATAAAGTATAGAAAATGACAGTAAATGTTTCTTTAATGAAGGCATTTGATTTATTCATGAAGTCAGGATTTTTTAAAGGTGTTATTTTGGGCTTAATAAAGGAAATAAGCCAGCAAATTTTCAGTCTTGCTCTTGCGTAACCATCATCTATCAGGACTCACGTTCAGTTCCTTTCTCTTGTTCCTTTTGTGGCAAACACATTCTGCCCAGTGGGTGGGGAATGGACCTTTCTCTGCTGTGACCACTCTCATGCCAGTTTTGAGAGCACTTTACGCTGAGGTTTATATGTGTTCACAAGTTCGTTCTGACATCTGGTGACATGAGTGATGTCTAGAAAAGCCACGTGGAATTACTGCATTTTTCTCGTCACAGCAATAGCTTTTGTTCTGAAAGGTACTTTGAACTCTGTGCTTACATCCCGTGGGGGTGTGGTGGGCATTCAGCAGCTGACAGGGAGTGCCTGATATTTGGAAGTGTTGTGCCCTGCATAAATAAGATGTAAATCAGGGTGCAGCTTAATTAGGTTGGAATCTAATCAGTGCAGCTATCATAACGTGCAATTATAAATCCAACAATAAATCTGAATATCTGAATAAATATGACATCTGCGAAATCATTTTGGGAAGTACTTCAGGCCTTTTTCAGAAATGCCTCAGGAGGTGCTTCCCCCGAGGAAAGCAGACCACAGTGTGTTACAGAGGTAACTGAGGCAGAGATTAAATTAACCTTGCCCCTGCCCACACTAATTTTCCCTGTTTCTCCCATGTTGAAAGTAGGATTGCAATTCCTGCAAGTGTGTTGGAGAGCTTCACTCTCGGTGCTACAGTTTCATACAAATAAGCAACTTGGGATGTAGCCTGAAGTAGAGTTCATTTTCCAGGTGGGTGTTACTCACCAGGAACCTGTCCCCCATCTGCTCGGGCTTGCTTTCAGGTATCGATGCCATAAACCTTGGCAGGCACTGCAGTTGTGCGAGCGTGACTGTGGCTTGATTCTGACTGGTGAGTAATGTCGCTGGGTCCGTATCGTTTGTCACTTAACCTTGCAGAGCTTTGAGTGCTGCAACAGCTTAGGTTTGTAAAAACAATGTTTCCCTCGAGGAGTAATTGCTTCTATATATTACCTGGGAATTATTATTTGTAGGGAACTCCTCATCCTGTTTAAAAGTTACAGAATCCCCACATGTCTAGCAATTTTGCCCAGTTTGCTCCACCTCCTGTCTTTCCTCATAAATTCTATTGTTTTTGAACTACAGGGCCCAAGGGGAAGTGTACCATCAAAATGTGATTGGTCTGTTTATTTCACTTCAGCAGTGGTAGCTTGTGATAAAATTAAACAGCACTTATATCAGTGTGTGGCACAGAAAAATGTCAGGATATCCTATTTCATTGTGTAAATTATCCCAAAGAGTCACCAAAATCAGCAGATTAAGGTTAAACTGGTGCCTTCATAGGCAGCTTAATGAGCATAGTACCATATCCAAAACCAGGGAAGGATACAACTACAACCCTACTGCAGAAAAGTTCTGCCACTGATCAGCGTTTTGTTACTTTGGGAAGCTTTGGAGTGACTTCATTCTTACATCCTCTTACATCAGCCCACCAACACAACCTCATGAAACAGCAGGACTGTGAGCAAAGAGGGAGGTACACCTCCTCATTTGAGGCGTGCAAGAGCTGTCAAGAGGCACCACAAGCAGAACAAGCTAGTGTCCCCTTCTCACTAACACAGTAACCCATTAGCTGGCACCTGTACTTCACTGCTAAGTGGATGTCAGAAATGGCTGAATGTTACTGTTGGGTCAACAGTGCAGATCTGCAGGGAGAGACATCGAGGATTTTTCCTTATGCTCAGTTTAGTGTCAGCTGTGTTTAGTAAGCAATTCCAGTTGCGTGGAAGGCCAAAGAGATGTGGCTGAGGTGGGTGTGAGACTCAGAGCAAGACCAACTCAAGTGTCCCATGAAGGCTGGAAGTTGAACGTGTAAACACGCTCACACTGCAGCCAGCCGGGCCCTGGAGGGTACAGGCAGCTTGTCCTTCAGACATCCCCAGAAAGGGGACTTCAGCAGAAAAGAGATTCACAGGAATCTACTGGCCCAAAAGGAAAACTGCTAGTGCCATAAGTAGTTCACAAAAAGAATTAGACCTTCGGTGTCACAGCAAAGGCTTGGCATCTCTCAGGCCTTACAGAGGCTAGGGATGGATCTTTTAAAATATGGTACCTGCCTGCTTCTGATATTGAAATCAGTTGTAGTGCAAAATGCCTGAAATACCTTCAGATACCTGTCGTGTGGGAGATGAGTTTTCCACTTGCCTGCACAGTTCACTTTATTTCAAGAAACTCAATTTATGCTCATGCATGTGAGAGGAGAAGCAGCCTTGTACCATTGGGTGGAAAACTCCAGCAAATGCAGGACTCTGTTGTGTTGGTGCTTTCAGTGAGCACCCTCTCTAGGGAGTATTTTTTTTGTCTGCAAGTTCACATAATAGGAGAGAATAGAAACTATGTACAACTATCCTGGTAACCAAAAAATACTTCCACTTTAGAGGAAATTATGGTATAAAATCCAGATTTAATACCTGCATTGAATAAATACAAAATAATAAATATGATAAATATAAAATTTAATGATCCTCCAGCTACTAATATTTCACCAGACACATGGATCAAAGCTTGTTTTTAAACAATGCTCCTCCCTTCCTTGATTTCCTTTTGGGAAAATCCTGCACTTTCACATACATAGGGACAGAAAGGATAGAGGATCACATGAATCAGAAAAAGGCAGGGAAAGGGAAGCAATATCAGAAAGAAGGGTTGCAAAGACTGGGTACAGCACAAGAAGTCCCCGTTTTAGTTTTAATTTAGTTTTAATTCACCTTGCTTAAACTTTTCTTCACTTGTAGAAAACATTAATAGGCTCATGGATGTGTGTATAGGCATATACATATATAAAAATATATGTGTGTGTGCTTACAGGTGTAATCACATATCCAGTCAGGCCTTGATTTTAAAGTGGCACAGGACATTACATAGGTGTCTACTTGTACTTTAACAGGGAAATCTGCTCTATCTTATCCAGAGCAGATGATTAGCAGCTGTTTCCACATAGACCTGCATTTTATTGCACCTCCTGCCTGCTGTACTATGCCAGGCTTAAATACTGCATTGCTTCTTCCTTTTCTCAGTAATCAGGGATGTGACTTGAAACATTTTCCTACCAGGAGCTGACTTTCCATGTCATTGTGGCTCCCCCCATACCTGTGCAGGAGTGACCTCTTGCACAGCCACAGTTGTGCAGACACCATCTCCTTGTAAGCCTTACATTGATTTCACCATTTGGTTCCTTTTAGCTTGTAGGTGGTGGGGGAAAGAAAATACATAGCTTAGTCTGCCAACCAGCCATCTAAATAGTGTTAATAATGATTAATTCCTGTATCTTTGCATTAGAAGCATTTGGGTATGTCTCTCTCTTGGGCAGTTTGGACTCTTAATGATTAACCCGAACAGCAGGAAAGATGGATTTAAGCCTTGCACTGAGAAACCAACTGCTTCTTTGGAGGATTTCTTTTCTCCCCTCTGCTGCAACACTGCTGAACTCCACATCCGCTCTCCTTTCATCCTTCTATGTTTTCACTTTATATATATATACCTTCTATCTAGGGAGATGCCTTCAGTGTCTCTCCTGACTGTTCCCTGGGGTTTGCAAGCCCAGCCAGGCTGAGGCCACAGCCCTTGTCTGCCTGTTGGCACAGCCTGAGCTGGGTCTGGAGAGCTTGCTGCAGACGGCTCCCCCTTCCCAAGGGGTCAGCAGGCATCTGTGTGCTGCTCTACCTCCCTGTCAGTGAATCCACTGCAGGCCCAGGCAAGGTGTGGTAGTCCCTGTTGTTAGACATGGCAGAGAGAACCTGCTGTAGCATAGGAAGATCACAAATGCTTTCTTGCTACCAGGATGATATCAGTTATTAGTTAGCTTGTGGCAGACCAATGTGTCTGTTCCCAGCATAGATACTTCAGGGTCAAGAAGGCAAAGAAAAAAAAACAAAACCACCCAGAGGTGCCCCCAAGGCTGTTTTATCTAACCTGAGACCATTTCCCAGAGGCCTGGGATGCTTCTTGTTTTGGGGGATTATTTACTGCATTTACTGTCACTCGCAGAAAGTCTCTGGGACACTTGAGGTAAATGCCTCCCCTGTACAAAACATGAAGCAAAAAGGTGTAGTTCTCAAATTGAAAGTAAATCTTTGGGATTTTTAGGGGGGGGGAATAACATGGCAGCTGTTCAATAATGTAATTAGTGATGTATTCTAACAAAATTGTCTCCTTAAGATCCTGAGAAAGCTGAGGTTAGCTGGTTCCTCTGCCAGAGGGAGTGAGCTCACCAAAAGGAGTGAAAATGGGATTTTAAATTTCAGTGGAGCCTGGGCATTTCAGTTTGAATCTGCCTTGTTTGCTCCCTGTTCTGACTTCACAGCAGCTTGGCTTTCTGGGGATTTGCAGAGGGTGGTACTTCTGTTCAAATGCAGGGCTGATTGCAAGGAGAGGAGTGGGCGTGTGTGAGAGGAGTTGCGCAGCCAAGGAAAGTGTGTCACTAAGCAGTAAAGGTAGCAAACAGAAAAGAACATGGTGGGAAACTGGAGAATTCCATCAGGGTGGCAGTGGTGTCCGTCAGCTTGAGAAGCCTAAAAGCAATGGGGTTGAGCCTGGGTGGTGTCAGGAGGCACTGGCAAAGACCAAAGGGGGCCCAATGAAGAGCTTTGATCCTTGAAAAATATGACCTTGTCGGCAGGGTAGGTGACAAAATTTATTAACTATCCTTACATAGGCAGTTCTGTTCACTCACAGCCCCAGGTGAAATCATGGGCTCCTCTGGTACCTCACTGAAAGATGAAAACCATGCAAGATTTTGGCAGCTTGAGCTTTTACAGAAAAGTGAATCACAGAAGTGCAGGGACCTCCACTGAAAACTCCTGGAGGTTATTCCATATATTTAGAGCAGATTTATGAGAAGTGTGTGCCTAGAGATTCTGTGTGTCCAGAGAGCAGTGTGTTAGCCAGCTGGGTTGCAGTGGTGACCTTCTACAGGGTTCTAATTCAGTACCATCTTCCTGAATCATCAGTTTACGTGGACGAATCATGTCTTGATCCATGTAAATGCCAATGGTTACTCTCTCTCTGGTCGCTTTTCACATAAGTACCTTATGCTCTCATTTGTTGCTCATAGATCTTGGTTTATAAGAGGGGAAATAATGGAAAGATTAATTGCCTAACAGAGCCAGGAGCTGGTTACACTTAGTACATCACAGAGCTCAGTGCATGCTCTTTTCAACAACAAGTGACAACACAGTATGAGAAATCCCACCAGTTTTTCTTGAATGCCAAGAACCCAAACAGTTCCTGACCTATTGGAATTTCACCTACCCAGCCATAATCTTCATCTCTCTCTCTTTAGAAAATGTAAAAGTAGTTAGAAATATTTACTGCTTTCTAAGAACTGAGGGTGAAGTGCAAAAGTTCAGAAAATTTTCCTGTGGAAAGCAGCATAGTGAAAAATAATAACACAGCATTTACTAGACTGATGCATTCTTCATCTCCAGAATTGAATGCAAATAGCTTTGCATTCACTTGAAGACAGCAGGAGCTTCTTTGTTACAAAATTCAGTGCCTGTGTATTCTTGCATTTGGAAGATAAGGTTCTCACCAGATTTAGATCCCATGTGTTGCAGTTTATGCAGCTTTATTTCTGCTCCTGATTTGCAGAGCTGTTCAGGGTTGTGTGGGGCAGGGAATAACATTTCAGTTTCAGAGAAGAGACCCTGCTTTTCAGCAGTATGTGGAAACTGTGACCTGGCAGTGCATTCAGAGAAACAGGGAAGATGCAACCTGCAACTCAGCAGCCGAATGAGTGTGAAAAACAACTGTTGTGTTGGCTGTTGGTCTGAGGTCGCCTGCAAATCCTATTAGACCATATTTTCTACTTAAACAAAACATTACTAGAGGTCTTATTCTTCCTTAACAAGACAGCCATGCTGTAATAGCATGACTTGCATACAAATCCACCAATTCAAAAAAGAAAATGTTTTAAGCTCAGCTCTATATGTGACAGAATACTTCAGATGCTTTATGGTGCCAAGGGTTTCACGAACACCTACAGGAAATCAATCAAAGGCTCTAGCAGAAGGCTGAGGGAGGGTAGATGTATGTGTAATCTCATGCCCGCCTACTGAGAGCCATTGAGAGCAGCAGCACCACCTTCAGCATTTCTCTGGGAAATATTATGGGCTTGGGATGTGTCTGCATGACGCCCACTGCCCTCTCCCCCACCATGGGTGAACAAGGCATCTTGCCCTCTTTAGAGCTTTCCCAGCCTCAGCAGCAGCAAAGCATTTGAAGGACCTGTTTTTCTTCCCTCCTCTTTCCTTTTTAGGGAATCCTGTCCCCTTTCTGACGTGCTGCTCACAGTGACATCACTAAGTCAGTGACAGAGTCTGGGGGAGGCAGCCCCAGCCGTGTGGAGGTGATGTGCTGATGCATTCCAAGACCTTCTGTCAGTGTTTTGCTGCCTAACCCAGCCTGCCCCCACAGTCCTGTGCCTTTCCTGTGCAGTCTCAGAGCTGTTCCCGTTGGGGTGAGGGTAGAAGTCCAGTGTCCATGCTCCCTCTGAGGCCCACGTTGAGCAGTGGGTGCCTGTCCCAGAGGATGAGCCCTGAGGAGCACCAACCATGCAGATCCCAGGCCAGCAGTGTGGTGAGGGAGGGCAGGACAAACCCCCCAGCACAGGGTTTATACTCACAGGGGCCATGTTGCCATCCAGGTTCATTAATGGCACTTGTCATTCAGTATTGAACCTTAGGGTTGAACTCAAATGCTGTCCTTTGCCATGGTGGGGAGTTTCTGTTTTAGGAAGCCATGGGTTTTTGATGGCAAGCCTGGATGTGGTGGCTGGTTGCCAATCCAGGCTCTAGATCACTCTAGCAAAGTAAATTCAGATGTTGTGGAGTCAAAGTGCTGGCCTGCTTCTTCAGCAAGCCATCCCTGTACTAATCCCCTCAGGGTACAGCCTTGGCAATGCTGCTGGGGAAGAGGCACCTGAGGAAAGGTCTCTTTTGCCTTGCATAGCAAGAGATGAGAGGGAGAGAGGGAGAGAGAAACAGGTGTCAAATACTCCTGTGTCAGACCAGGAGAGTGTTTTCCCTTTGCCCTTTAGCAAATCACTCCCCTTCCACAGCTGTCAGACTGGTGGACATCAGCATTCAGCAATAGGAACTGACAGAGAGATCCCAAACTTCTGATCTCATTGCTGCATGGACTTCTTAAGAAAGCACAAAAATCAAGACCACAGGAGATTTTAACCACTCTCTGAGTATTCAGCTACTGAGTGTTTTGCCCTTTGGCCCATTAGATGTTCTGATAAGAAAGAAAATTGGAGGAAGGAGAAAAGCATGTCATTTCTATTTTATTTCAGTCCTGGCCACCATTGACAGTGATGACCCCAGGTCACCAAGCAGGATAGCACAGGATGGGATGATTTAGGGAGCTCTGTGCAGACTCAAAATACTTCCATTGATAAAAAGTCTCCAACTCTTCTCACTTCCATATCTCTTAAGAAAAAAGAAAAATCAAATGTGGGCTTTAAAAACAGCTGCCCCCTAAAAGGGCAGAGGAATAAACTGATGAGAGATGAAGCTGGATTAGTTGCTGATTGCAAAATTCTTGGATTGTATAAAGATCTGCACAAATGCAAACACTTTTTGTGATGGGGTGAGGAGATTTGGGTTTCTGAAGTTCTCGCCTGAGCCTGAGGAGAGTTGTTGCCCTACTGCACAGTATGGGCTCAAATGGGAGGTGGCCTCAGGTAGCTCTTGATGGACTAAAATGTCACTTCTAAACACGAACTGTCTTCCCTCTTGGTGATTGATAAAAAGCCCTCTAATCACCTGAGGACACTGAGGTTCTTCACTCAGGGGTACTTCCATGTGTGACAAACTTTCAGCCAGTAGAAATGACTGTCTCTGAGCAGGGTCAGTCACAGCGTGAAGCTAATGCTTGGAACCAAGCAGCCTTCATACAAGAGCTTCTAGGAAAGCCTCTTGAGGACACAGGCACCTTGCACCAGGAAAGCAGGCACCACTGTGAAAGCCAAGACTGCCTGGGAGGATCCCGAGGGCTGTGGAAGCAGCCAGGAGGCCACGCACCGGCGTGGACATGAGTGTCAGTGTGCAAGGGGCAGCAGGGACAGAGCTAACGGCCACAGCTCACACTGTCCCAGGGGCTGCCCTGGCTAATCCTGATGCCCACTCTGCTAATCCTGACTGCACTGCTGCTTGCAAAGCCTGTACGGAGTCACCGAACGGTTTCCTCTGGGGGAAACACTGTGTGAAAAGTTGAACTGGTTTGATATTTTCTGAATGAAGCATTTCAAATGCTCATATCAGAGTAACACTTCATCCCCAGCTTTTGCTTGGTTTTGTTTCTAGAGGAGCAAAACCTTTCTTTTTTTTATTTTTTCTTTTAAAATGCTTTCAGTACTAGTTAGAACAAATATTTTAAACCTATAATAAAGAAATACTTCTCATGTTTATATATTTGGGCATAGTGTATAATAAATATTATTTTTTTAAAACCAAACTATAACGTGAACAGCTCTGTTTTGGCTTGCCATGCTGCCAGGCCTGGTTGTGCTCTTACATTTAGTCTCTCTAGTCTGCTGCTGAACCTTCAGGTCATAGTAAAGTAGCGGACCAGCATAAATGACAGCATTACTGACTATTGAACAACACTGATGAGTATCAAAAATAAGTGGACTTTCCTAGGAAAGTCATTCCAGGGCCACCATCACATATTCTTGAGTGCTGTTACCAGCACTTTCAGTCTGAGATGTGATCCCTGATGGGTTCCGTAGCAGGACGCTTCCAGGGCTTCCTCTCCTTGTAATAAGGAAGTCACCAGAATTATATAACTGCGATACCAGACATCTGATTTCTGGTAGTAAGTCACTCTAATATTATTGCACCTTGCTCTATTTCTCTTTTTTCCCTCTTTCTCAGCGTGTCAAGATTTTACATTCTTGAAAGTTTCTTTTCCTTTCTTTTGAAGGCAATAGCAAGAAGGAGCAGTTGCAGCACTTTTTTCTGGAATTTAGGAGATGTGAAATATTCTCTTTGTGGTCTAGTTAAACCTGTTAAACATTTTGCAAAGCTTTTTGGTAGGTCTTCATATAATCACATTAATGATACGTTGTTCCTTTCTCTATTTGTTCCTCCTTTTTTTGTTTTCCCCTTTGTCTCATTACAGTTGAAACTATACAGGAAAAAACAGCAGACTCCTTGCAAGATTTGTACAGAGCCTTGGAGCAGGCCAGCCTGTCTCCTTTAGGAGAACACCGGATTTCCACTAAGCTGGAGTATAAGAAATCTTTTATAAAGAGGTGTAGCGATCCAGTAGTCAATGAAAAACTGCACCAGCTGCGAATTCTGAAAAGCACTTTAAAGGTGAGATAAAACAGGGAGGAAAAATCCTGCCCCAGGGTTGGATTGGGCTGTATTGTAATCAGAGATTATTGTGTGCAGCTGGAGTCCAGGCTGAGTCCAGTGTGCAAACAGGGGAGACGTGGGGAAGCACTGCTTGAAAAGCAGAGAAAAATTGTGCCTGGGAGAGCAGTCAAAGTGAGGGGATCAGTTTTAATTTCTTTATTTACTTGTATTTAATCTCAGTCAGCTGCTTCTCCTCTAGCTAGTTTAATAGAATTTGACACCAAATTATTGGAGGAAACCTTAATCCCTTTTTAGTCCCTGAATGTTTTCATTTACCAAAACACATTCAGTTTGTAATTGCCAAAGTCTAAAGTTAAGCAAAGCCAGCCTTTGTAAGGGAGCAGTATCTCTTGCAACACTTGACTGTTTTCTAATTGATGAGCTTGTCCAGGAGGAAACTGCGTGCTTGCTTTCTGTGTAAGCTGATAGGATCATTGTATTTAATCAGTAAGATTGATTAAATAAGTAGATAGTGATAATGATGAATTTGAATATTTTTATGGTAATTGTAAATGTACCACAGCTTATTTAGCCTCCTTGTCAGCTTCCTTTGTTTGTTACAGCAGTTTCAGTTCTGTCCTGATAGAGATTTCAGCAAACAATATGCTGGATTTCCTCAGGGACCCTGTTAACTATATTAAATTACCACATTTTAAGTCACCAGATAATTGTACAGCACATTTTATAATAGCTTTCATCAAAGAGGGCTTTATCAACAATAATTAATTTAGTTTTCCATCACCTAGAGAAGCATTTAAACAATATTATTTTCCATGCTGTGGGACTCCCATCCTGAAAAAAAATCCTACACATGCTTAACTTTCTGTACTGTATCATCTCATTGAAGGCAACTTGCATTATTATCTTGGTCTGCAAGTCTTTGAAGGATTGCAGGCTGGCAGAAAAAGGCAACATTCACGGGCTGTCCACATGACTTCTACAAGCATGAGAAACTGAAACAAGATCACAGTGCTCTCACACACACTGGGGTGGCAGGAGGTTCACACATAGTTGTGCTTTTGCACCCCCGTGGGGTCACACACCACAGCTGTGGTTCAGCATCAGCAGCCTGCTACCATGCTCAATTGTCTGTCGTTTGTTAGTGGTTATTGATACCTGAGATACATCATACCAATGGCTTCCTGCAAGCAAAATTGCTTTCCTTCTGGGAAGTCCAAAAACGGCGCAGCCTCTCGACCCAGTGGGTGCCTGTTTTTGTGGTTCTCTGGAACTTCTTTCCTTTGGACCGAGCAAGCACAATCTGTTCATTCTCTGTCCATGAGCCATGTTTTCTAAGCCTGTCAGGACTCTTGTTTGGACTGTGATTGGTATAAATCATTCTTAAGTACATGACACCAGTAATGGAAAATGCAATGGCAGCAAGAAGCAAAGACAGATAATTGTTGTTTCCTGTGTAGAACAGCAGTGTAGAGTGACAGATGCTTGGTTTGCAGTGACATCATGGCAACTTGTGACTAGCTGTACTGCAGCACAGAGTTCCACCTCTGCCATACTACTGGCAATTGTGTCAACCAGTAGCTATTGCTATTACCTGATCGATTATTCTTTCTTTTTATCACTGCCTTTGATTTCCCCTTCCTGAATGCAGTTGATTGCACTGGCCTGTTGGCACTGATGTTCTGAACTGTCCTTGAATTTTATCCTCCATAATAGTATCCAGAGACAGTCCTCCAAACTGCTTCTAGCTCTTTATGTCCCATCTTCTAAGTCATTAATGAAAGACCCCTGTGCTCTCTTTCCTGTGATAACACAAAGTCATTCTCCTGTCATCGAGTATGAGCTGTCTGGCTGGTAGCACAGAGATGGGGGACCAGCCACAACCTGTGAGAAGTAAGTTATGGTGGTTCAAGCAGAGATAAGGTGATCAGGAGTTCCTATGGTTTTTTTTCCACAGCGCCTTCTTGGCTTGCCCTCTCTTTCTGGAAATGAGTATTCTAGCAGGCAGTGTGAATTTGCCATTGTTTGCAAAGCATGAAACCTCTGCTTGTGGAAGATGTCTCTGACCCTTCTGATCTGTGCCGTCATACACAGCTTGATATTTCCCCTTGCCATGCCACCCAGAAAGATTTAACATACTCATAGTATGGACATGGAAAATGTGAGTTAGCCATGAGGAGTGTGAAACCCGTGTGGCAGGGAGGTTGGAGGAGAGATTACTGATGGCCACACCATTCCTGTGCTGAGGAGCAGTGCTGGAAACCTGTGTGTTAGCTGTGTTTCCAAGGATTATGGCTGTGGCACCCAGCTTCCGCCACTTGCAACAACCGTGAGTGGCTACGGGTACATCTGAGGCTTCCTGTGGCCCTCAGCTCTGTGAACCAGTCACCAGAGAGGGATTTCGGTACAGCCACTTCCCCCGCCCCGATGGTGCGTAAGGAGGTACCAGCAGCTATGTTAGATTTTCTCTTTTTCTGCCTTCTCTTTGCCACGTCAGTGGTGGGAAGAGGTTGCAACCAGCCAGCCCATCACATGCAGTGGATCTTTAGTGAAGATGAGTTGTCATTCACATGGGACTCCTTGCACAAGCCTTGGCAGTGCAGAGCTCAGATGCCCCCATGACAAGCCAGGCGTAGCTGTACTGGCTATGGGAGGCCCTGGGTGTGTCTGAGTCCCACACACCCACGCAGTATTTCTGATGTTGATCGAGAGCAAACAGATGGCACTTTGTTGTGTGAAACCCATCCTGAGAAATGCAAGCAGCCAATAGTAAACAGTACAGGGCTTGCTTTTCCTGGGGCTGAACAAGGGGGCTGGTGAGGGAATAGGGACTCTTACTGAGGGTTCTGGTCAAGGCGAGGGAAGTCCAAGTCCCACAGGGGAAAGTGTGACAGTCTGTAGAAAGGGCTCCTGTTTGTGAGTGCTGATAGAGCAGATAGTCCCTGTGCTTTCAGAGGCTCTGAGGCTTGAGTTTGTACCCCTCATTCTCTCCTTCCACCCACCTGACTGATTTTGCCAGTGACTCATCACTTGCATTAACTCTTTGCTTGTTCCTTTTCTCTCACAGGCCAGGGAAGGAGAAGTAGCCATTATAGATAAAGTTCTGGATAATCCAGATTTGACGTCTAGAGACTTTCAAGAATGGAAACAAATGTACCTTGATCTCTTCATGAACATCTATGAAAGCAGCCCCCCGAGGGACTCTGTTAATGGCTCGTCTGAGGTTGAAGCACTTATAGCCTCGTTAGCACACACTCACTCTTACATAGAAACACATGTATAAAAGTCTCTTTTTGTTCATTTGCTACACTCCAGCCCTTTACCTAAATGCATAAAGTAGTTTTTATATCAATATGTGAGAGCTTTAGTAAATTATATTTTAATGTTACTCGGCTGTGTGAAGTAAGGCTTCAGTGGTCAACAATACCACTTCTTTAATGAGGATTTGTATATTTTATATGCTACCAATGCTCTGCTTATGTTTACCTTCTGTGAATTAAAAAACATGATCTTTAGCTATTGAAGAAGAGGATTTAAAAAGCATTTTTGGAAGACTGTGGCCTTCATGCAGGAAGTTCCACATGCTAAAGCTTTTGTTATGAAAGGTCAGTTTTACAATGGCATTTTATATTATATAATTCCAGTATTGTATTGCATTTTTGGAGTGCAGGTACTATTTTGGTGGTGGGAGAAAACCAATTTTTATATTTCACGAGAAACTCTAGGAGTTTCCTTAAATAACAGGGAAAAAGTGTAATGCAGTGGTTCTGTTTCAGTTTTGTCAAACACACAAAAGGGTAAAAATCAGCAGACAGAAAAATGACTAATGTGAATTTAAGTGTCAAAAGGTTAGATCTTATTTCCTTGTGCTTTTTTAAAGCCTGTTGCTAAGATTTACCACCAGTGCAAAGGGATGCTGGTTTGTATTATAATTAAGACCAAATTGTGTGTTGTCTTTTAATCACATTAGGTTGATTAAAAAAAAAAAAACAATTAGTCATGGTACTGTGATTGATGATGCTTTTGCACTGAAGGTATCAGTGTAATGTGCAGATTTTGCAAAAGATAAAATGTAGACTTTCAACATCCTTGGTAGCAGCGTTTCTGTAGCCCAGGAAAGCAGCAGTGGAAAAGGTTCCCAATGAAATGCTTCAAATCTGAGATGCTTTGAAGATTCCCACAATAGAAAAGGAGTGAACAGGATTTTTCAAGTCGTTTCCTATGTGTTTTCTGAGCTGTGAAATTTGCCTGTATTGTATGCAGGGCTAATGTGTGATGAGAGCAGAGCTGAGCACAGAACCTGAAAAATAACTGAGGAGTGAAAAAGCCTCTGGTTTGCTTTTGAAGGGGAAGGGTTGTCTGGGTTCTGCTGAGTTCACAAGCCAATTAAAATGTTTTAAACGTCCATGAGATTGTTATCTGCTGAAGACAACCCAGTGAATATGAGGGAAAATAGCTCCTTGGAGTTAGGCACAAACCTGAAATAAAAGTGGGAGGGAACTCTTAAATCATATATTTACTTTTTATGGGCTTGGTTTTGAAAAATGTTAAGAGCATGACAAGGTATTTCTGCTCCTCTTCAGCATTTTGCTGCATAAGTTAGGACTCATGACATGATTTAACAATACTCATGTGGAAGGGAAAAGCCTCCTTTATATGTTAGTGAGTTGTACTCTAAACCAACTCGAGACTATCGCCTGTACAGCTCAGTGAATGTACTTTAAACTTTATGAGCTCTGATATTTCCTGGCAGTTATATCCATGAAGGGATGAAGGAAAGAATGGACAGATTTATTTTCTCTCTCCTTTCTTTCTTTCTTTATTTTATTCGTCTCTCTTGCTCCCCTTTTTTTCTCTTGCTCTCCTTTCTCTTTTTCTTTCTTTTCCTCTTTACCCCTCACTTTCTGTCTTGTTACTGCATTTGGATTGCAAATGTTCTGCAGATTTTGCACAACTGTACAGAAGAGTGGCCTTTCTGTAGCCCATTTTCAGTAATCCTATATTCAAGTCATATGGATGACAAATCATGTATTAACGTTTGTATAGAATTCTGGATCCAGTGTAAGATTTGTACTATTAGAAGAATATTGTTTGTATAAACTGGACATTTATTTACTGCATGGGTACTGACTTGTATATTAATTTGTGAGTTTTTTGTAAATTTCTCTTAAAAAATGCTTGACTTGAAATGGATTGTGCTATTGTTCCAAGCATTTAGATTCTCTTGCTATTGTTTTACTGGACCAAAAGTAAATATATTCATATGAAAAACTCTTTATATCTGATGGATGTATATGCACACCGTGTAGTTGATTCCTTGTCAAAACCAAGGCAGTTCAGAAGACTTAGATCTGTTGCTATGCAACAGCCATTCTGCCTGCACTTTACATTAGTAAAGTTAGCTTGATTGCTTTAAAGGTGAAAATTAAACATTACAGTTTTTTAAGCTAGTCTAGTGACAAAGAACATGTGTCCTCTCCATTGTGCTGCCTTCTTTTAAGACTATTAAATGTTCTTCTATATATATTTTTATTGTATTAACTCTCAGCCTAGAAAGGGAACATTGTAAAATGAAGTACAATAAATTTAGCTTTTAAATGAACATTTATGGCTCAAGATTCAATTTACTCCATACCAGATTGATTCTGTGGCATATGACCATTTTACCTGCATTTCACATATCCATGTATCTTAAAGTACCCCTGTGTGACTTCAAATGCTGCCAGTGTGGCCAAAAGGGCATGACACTATTGCTGATTTGTATGTAGGCAGACACTGAGTAAAGACTTCTGGAAACCTTCAGTTACCTCCCTCCCCTTTGTACTCCTTGATGAAAGTAAACCTTTTTGACTGCAGGCTTCTCTCATGTAGCAGTTCAACAGCAACAAAGCATTTTACCCTTACAAACAGATGTGATAAAACAGTGTATGGTGCTGAGGTAAATGCCAAGGCATTAGTGACAGCTTGTTACTCCTGAGACAAGCTTCTTGGAGGCTAATGATAAGGATCCCCATTCAGCTCTGGCCATCTTAAGCTGACACAGGGTTTGGATACAGAAGAAATGTACATCACCAGTAGTGTGCATCTTTAAAATAACACAAGATAAACATCTGGAAGGTGTTCTACAACAAAGGCCACTGAGAGAGAAATGGCTTCTATCAAACAAACATGTTTTAACTTTCAGCTGTAGCTGAGTCTACATGGTGAAAAATCCATGCTTTCTGTCCAATAATTTCATGCTGGTTAGCTAAGACATTCTTGCCCAGTAGATAGTATATCAAATAATACTTTTTCCTTGGCAATACTTGCTACTAATTCTTGTAGGCATCAATTTACTAGTCTTTATACAGCTCTCTTTCCTTTTGCTTAGCCATAGCATAAAAACTCAATAGCACTTACCAGCTGGGAAAATTACCTCTGATTAAGAAAACAGAAAAGATGGATTATATTTTTTAATATATGAAAAATCTGACTTGCAACACCTACTAAGTGCTATCTAGGTATTACTCTCCAAAAGTCAAGGATTACGATTCTCACTCATCGCCTCTAAACATGCTATGTGCTACATCCTTGCTCAGTGAGATCAGCTTCCAGCTTTGTAAATCCTAGGTGTGTTTCCTGTGCTGGAGCCAGATTTCCTTGCCTGTTTCCACCGAGCATTTGGCTTATCCAAGCAAAACTTCCACTCTCACATTCAGAGCCACCGCAGTTTTCTTATTCTCCAGGACCGCCCTGCTCGCTCATCTCCTGGGTTGGGTATTCCTCAGCATGGAGCTCAGCAGTTGGGCAGCTTCTTCTGCTGGCTGTCGCTGTCCTGCTCTTCAGCCACCTCGGAGAGCTGGAGCACGGCGCACTGCAGCCCACACCACGGCAGAGGGGCCTTGCAGATCTCTTCCCAGCCATCGTTGTCAATGTCGTAGCCAACCACGTCTTGAGTGGAGACCTCCAGTGAGTTTTGCCATTTCTTTCCCCCAATAAGAAGAGCTGTTTCCTCTACCACTGCCAGGCCGTAGGAGAATCGATCGTAGACCAGTGGCCTTAACCGGGTCCATTGGTTTTGATCTGGGTCGTACCTTTCTATTTCAGAGAAAGGTTCATATAATCCCAGAAAGGTGAATATGGATTCTCTGATTGTTGCCATCTGATGCCCAAACCGAGCAATACTCATTGGGGCTCGTTTCACCCACTGCCCTTGAAGTGAACTCAGAGAATAAACGTCATTGCTTGTGCTGGCTGGGGCCGAGTACTTGCCCCCAGAGATGTATATGGTGTTCTTGCAAACAGCACTGGCATGGCCATGTATCCTGCATGGCAAGTCCCTGGCCTTCGTCCATCTGTCCCTGCTGATGTCATAGACTTCCACAGATGAATGCAGCGACCCGTCCTCACCCCTTCCACCAATGGCAAAGATATCCTTGCCTAGGACACAACAAGAAAACTGACATCTCTTTTCCAGCATGCCCGTGATTTGGATCCATGTGTTAAATCTTGGATCATACCGATGGACCTTGTTTGTAACCGATAAGGTCTTTCCAATTTTAGCATCACCCAGGGTACCACTTTGTATTTCCCCACCCAAGACATAGAGGAAGTTCCCCACCACACACACACTGTGGTTCTGCACCCTGTCCTGCAGCTGCACAAGAGTTCGCCATTTGTGGTTGTAAACATCGAAGGCCACCACATCAGTGATGAGCCCCTCGCTTGCTGTGCCTCCCCCCAGCAGAATGATCCGAGTTTTCTGGTTCCTCAGTGTGGTGGAGTTATCCTGCAGGACAGGCTGTTTGAATACAGATGTGTGATAATTTATTGCTTTTATGATCAAGCACTTAATACCTGCTGAGAGGGACACTTCTGACTGTGTATAGGTTTTTCTCAGCTCTTCTACTGGGATGAGACCATATCTTATGTGCTCTAAAAGGCTACTCGCATGATCCAGCCTGGATTTATCCTGCTTCAACCACAGCAGGACAAGATTCAACAGGCGGCATTCTTCCACCATGGGGAGATCTGGTGACTGAATCACTGCTAGTAAAGACCTGAAGTTCAGCTCAAGAAGTCCTGACAAATCCAAGTCCAGCAGCTTCCAGACATTTTTGATAATGTATTTTTCTGTGGCTGCTAGGGCATCTGGCAGGTAGAACTTCCTGGCCACGTTGGCAGAGAAGCAGCAGTTTTCCAAGGCAAGATTGTTAACTAAGTACTGATTGCACAAGCCAATAGCATCAGTCACTTGCAAGTAGCTTGCAGCTTCCAAGGTATCCTCCAGGCTTTCAAAGGAAAGGGGCAGCAAGGATGTGTAAATGAAATCCAGGATGTGCTGGAGCCCCGTGGGTGAGACAACTTGCAGGTGAATGACACTGGCTTTAGACTCTTGGGTATAACTTTTGAACATAGCTCGGAAGTAGTCGCTGGAGCATGCCAACAAGGACCTGTGTGCAGGAAACTCGTTTTCTTTCACTTTCAGCAAAATATCACAGAGAAAGCCCTCTGATCTCAGGCTCTGGTATTGGGCGAGCACAGCGGTGCAGTGTGCTTTGCAGTAGGACAGGAAGTAGCTCATGGCAGACAATGCAAAGCTTTCCCCTTGAGCTATTAGAGCTAAAATGCAATTAGATACTGAAACAGCTGCCTTACTCAACAGCCATTGCTTGAATGCCCAGCAGACCTCCAGCTGTTAGAGAAAAGCCCAACCCTAAAAACCCAAGTCAGTCTCTTGCCTGGCATGGGGGAACAGTTAGTAGATTTGTAGTGAATTCAATTCATTCCTTTATAGAAAAAATAGCTGAATGTCGTATCAGCTGTAGGATGCTTACTTTTCTTGCCTCCACAAGTTGCGCAAGGATGAGGAGTCCACAGTTGTGCCGAGCCCTTGCTTGGCTGGCCATCAGGTGACAGATGAGGGAGCTCAATGACAATCCCAATAAATGACCCTTCGTGTCTGCTCAGCCGTCGCCCCCGAACCTTCTTGCTCCACAGGCAGATCAAAGGGATCCTCTCTGGCTGCCAGCACGTGGCTCTGAGCAGATACAGGTGAGAAGAGAGCGCTGACTTTTCTCCTCTTGTTTGTACTTTGAACTCCGATCAGTTTAGACGTCACCACCCCGGGACAGCAGCCCCCTTCCCGTCCTCTCTCTGCACAGTCTTGGGAAGCCTCAGCCGAAGATCAGATCAGCGCCCAGGGATTATTATGGGAAGATTTTCTGAGCCCATAAATCTTTCCCCGGCAGCCACTAAGACAACCAAAATACCGTGATTAGTCACTGGTTCGATTTGACATGCATTTCTGGCTCTTTGCTTCACGTGACACCTGCATAGCTCACAGCTACCAGAATAGCCACAGGCTCATCCCCTCGTCCCCCTCGCCTGGGCCAACCCCAGGCGGGTGAGAAAAGGGGCCAGGGACTGGGAGGACGGAGGTGCTTCCAGTGACAGCCAGAGCCAAAGCAGCTGACTTGGAATGACCTGGCTGGAAATCACAAGGATAACACATTCACGCAAAGTGGCGACAAAAATAGATTCCCCCAGTTCAGCCATAATAAACCAAATTCTGTTTATAGGGGAGGCTTTGCATAATTGCACTCTCAGTTACCAGCTGGGAACAAACCAGGAGCCCCCAGGAACGGGCCAGAGCTGTCTTGCTCAACTTTCTCACTTTCAGTTTGTCCCAATTAGAAGCACTTATACAGGGATTATCCCTGATTTTCACCTGGGCACTTCAGGGTCTAATTTCTACCAGGAATAGCAGCTCTGGGAAGGCTATACATTCTGACCTCTTAAAGCTTGCTTTTATTTCTTCTTTTTTTTCCCTGCATAACTCTGGGTGGAGGTGTTCATGAATCTTCTCCCGACACCTTTCTTTCCAAATCAAACACCCTCAGGACTTGCAGACCTTGCCAGGGTTGATAAATGCCTGAAAATTTTGCTGCACTCTGAGCCAGCAGACTTGGGAGCAGAGAAGGATCCAACAGGACTGGAAAATTTCGCCTTTTGTTTAAGCCCAAGGTAAAGTCTTTTTACTGTATTTGTTTATATTTATTTATGTGATGTTATTAAATTCTGGCTTACCCCTGTAGCTGAGCAGTGTTTGGAGCTGACTGGATCCTAATATGGATCATGTATGTTGTGTGACTGTTCCAGTGAGCTTAAACTGTCTTGCTAAACAGACTGATACCTACACATGCTCTGCTCTGTTTGTAGGGAAGGACTCCAAAAATATCATTCTTTGTTCCTGTATAGTTCTGAAAATGGATTTCATGCTTGAATCCACTTTCTATCATGACATTATAGACCATAAATCAGGATCTTGCTACAGGATCTTACCCTTTGCTAGCAACACAACATGTATAGGCAGTAGGGATGAAGGAGAAAAGGGATGCTTGTTTCTTTTTCCCAGTGGTTTTGCCTATGTCCAAAATGGGACAACTCTGAGGTATTTCAGGTGTTAGTGAAGCTGTGCAGTTGAATCCAAGCTTCAGTTTTGATGCTTCTCCTGTTTTGGAAGTAGAGACCAAAGACCAGGTACCTCTGTCACCCCTCTGCAGTCATGAGTCCTGGTGATGAGGCACCAGGCCTTAAATGCTGCCACTCCTCGAGACACGGCTTTCCCCAGTTTAACCCCATCAGGTACCAGATTTCTACAGCACGAGGTGCAGACAGACCTCCCCTGTTTTGAAACAGCAGGTGGGCACTGTCCATCACAATTTCCCTGGGAGCCTGAGGAGCGAGGCAGGAGAGCACGGGAGCTCTGCCTGCAGCACAGGGCTGAGTTTGAGGAGAGTTCCTGCAGCAGTTCTGGCACACAAACCTGGCATCACCTCCTCCTCACCAACAGCCCTTGTCCTGCACCAGCCCTTAGCCTGTGCTGCCACACCTGCTCTGAGGTTCGGGGTTGGTGGGGGACACAGCCAGGCAGTGATGCACAGGGAGGAATGGGGAAAACCCAAAAACAGAACAGCAGAGAGGCCTTTGTGTCCCAGGCCAGGTCCTCAGCTTCCCTCACTGTGTGAGCTTCCAAGCAGACATAGCACAGCAGAGGTGAGCCACTGGCTGGGCAGGTGGCTGGGGATGCACCACCAGGAGAGAGCCCGTGCACAGAACTGGGCTGGTCTGCTGCTGTTGAGCCGGGGCCACCAGCCCCAGGGCACTGCTGAAGTGTGTGTGCTGGTACCACAGAGCAGCTGGGTCTGAGCACACAAATAAAGCCTGCTTCCCCAGATCCAGATGTACCAGAAGGAGGTCAAATATATGGCTTGGCCAACTGAGGGTTGTGCCAGCAGCAGACAAGGAATATTTCTGACTCCCATATGACACTCCTGCCTCCCAGGTGATGCTCTCCCAGTCCAAGGCAATGTGCCTTTTCCTCACCCCCAGCAAGGCCAGGCCAGGCACTGCCCAGTCTTGCATTAGTTTGGCTGGCACGTGTGAAGTGCCAGCACAGCTTCAGCCACAAGCTCTGTAATTTCAGAGAGGCCGAATTAGGCTCAGTCTGAACGTTCCTGCCTGTGCCCAGAGTGATTCCATGTTAACCCAACTGGTTGTGCATCACTTGCTTTCCAAATGAATTCCATCCGTGGCTGGTGTTTATACAGGTCAGTTGCTGGTGCTGATTTAACTGAACTGATTTAACACCAGTGCCAGGTAAGCAGCTCCTATAATTGTATGCAAATTTGCTGTGCTATTCCCTCTCAGACCTACTTCATGTCAAGCCAGCTAATAGAAGTAGTAAGAATCATGATACTTATAAAGCTGTTTATTTGCCTGGCGATTGTTTTCCTTTGGCTCGTAATTGAAATAAAGCCACGTCCTTTCCAGTCCCTTGCTCTGGAGTGATAAAAGAAAAATCATTATCAAAATGAGCTTTCTCCCTGCTCCACTTCCAGGCAGTTACCCTTGTCTATCTAGGCAGCCTGCTCAGCCAAGACTCTCCTTTGTCAATAAACAAATTATCTTTGTGCAGCAGCTCAGGTCTCCAGCATCTTTGGAGGAATATTTAATGTCCATTAGTAAGAGAACAGACGGTGACTAAACAGCTAACTTAAAAATCTCAGCATGAGACCTAGCACTAAGTGAGATGCAGTCAAACCAGGATCTTATTTTCCTTGGGTGTAATTTGGAAGATCAGATCTAATGTTTGACTCACTAGATGGTGCTTAAAATTAGGGAAATATTAGTGTTTCAATGATGCTGGTTTGTTGGGAATAGATAATACATTTTTAATCGTGTGCATCATTTAGACTTTAAATTAGATTTAGATTTCAGGCTTTCAGTATATTTTCTGTGGAGGTGATTGCTCTACTATGGTAGGCGGTCTGAAATAAAAAAGAGCATTCAGATGTGTGCTGTGAAAAACGTTGTATCTTCCACACATGCAGAGGTTTTTTTCCTATACAAAATTGAAAAATGGCCCAAGTTGTGATGCCATGTTCAGTTTAATATTGCAAGTAGGCCATCAGTTAATAAACAGTTGAATTGCTATTTTAAATTTTGCCAATCATTTTTTAAGAGTAAAGATTATAAAAAGAATTGTACAAGTAATACTGGGCTTATTAGTAACAAATGGCTTACTGTAAAAAATTCATTACAAAAATCCACAGCAGAGGACTTCCAGGCTACATTTTGTTCCAAAAGAAATCAGTGCATTCCAGAGAACAACAGAGTAAATATTTCAGATGCTTGATAATGTACCACATGAACAAATAACAGCAAAATGAGTCAAGTAAAGAATATAGTGTACAGGTTTCCTAGAAGTGCTAATCAGAAAGATCGTATTGATTTAAGTTGTCTTGTAAAAATCTTTGGACTACAGTCTGTTCTTCATCCTTGAATAATCATTCACAGTAGTATTTGGGTCAGCCCATCTATTTAAAGCAAAGGATGTTTAGCCCAGGAAAGCAGTCCTTAAGAGCAAAACAGTAAGAGGGAGGAATTTTCTTGCAATGCGAAAAGCAATGTCTGGTGAGATCATGTCTGTGTATAAAAGCAAAAGAGAAGGTTCCCAGCTTGGATGAGGTGGGCTTAGCTGTGAGGTTTCCATTTTGGCAGGGGGAGGCTGGGGTTGCATGTGGCTTTAAGCACTGCCCGAGTGGTGCCCACAGGACACTGTCCCTGTGAGCTGGGGAGCAGGAAGGCAGCACAAGGCAGTTCCTCCCCCAGCCTGTCAGAGATGTTCTGCAAACCCGCAGCACCCTGTATCCATTCATGTGCCACCTCAGAGGGGTCTCTGTCTGGGACCGTGCTGGCAGCAAAATCTTGGCGTGCAAGGCTCTGTCTGCCTCTGGGGAGAAGAGAGGTTTAGCACGGTCAGGAGTCAGAACAGGGGTCCCAGCCAAAGCTTGCTGCAAGACCATGGCTGCTAAGCCACGGCTCTATGGCACTTCTCTGTGGTTCTGTGGAAAAATAGGAGTAAAGGAGGAAACACCATTGGCACACCTGGGCTGGGAGTGGCCATGTCCCAGCTGGGTTACCCCTGCCCTAACTACACCTGTGCAAGAAAGCATCCTGTGTTAAATTGTGAAAGGCAACATGAAATAACACACTTTTGATCAGACAGTGCCTCATTTATTTCCTCTCCTTGGTTTTTTCAGGTTTCATTTGCCTCTCATGAAGACAGATGATGTTCCAGCTTTCACTGCCACAGTGGATTAGACATAATCTTCCCTGGTGAATAAAAAACAGTTGGAAAAATTTTAACTTGGGTTCCCATTCCAGAGCAACTGCAGTGGGATGAGTCAGGCACTGCAACCACAGGATAATGAAGGAGAATGTGTATTTTAATGAGCCCATTTCAGAGCAGATGCACTAATAGCTTTCACAGCATCTCACAGCTGAGGGGGGAGGGCTGCTTGGGGTTCTGCTCCTGTGATGGCCAGGTGGCACCAGAGATGCTCTGCACTGAGCCCTGGCTTTCACATCGTGCTGCCTGTGCTGTTGGTGGGGCAGAGAGGGACCTGCAGCCCCTGCCCAGAGGCAGCTTCACTCTGCATCCAGCTCAGGGATACTAACAGGCACCTGTGGCTGCTGACTTTGCACAGCATGGGTATGTACAGCCCGAGCCGAAGCTGCTCTGCTCACGGGTCCCTTCTGCAAGTATGGAAGCCCCTCTGCTACAAAAGGAACATTTCTGACCCCTCTGTGGCACTCCTGGCTCCCAAAGACCTTGGGGCTGGTTGAACTGGGTTCCCCAAACTTTGTATGCACAGCTGCAGCTCCACTCATGGCAGGAGAGCTGGGCTTTCCCCTCTGCCTGTGGCTGGACACACCCACCCAGCAGCTCCCAGCGCTGCCCCCAGCGCACACAGCCCAGCCCACCCTGACCCAATCCCAGTGGTGATACACGTGTCCAGTACAAAACCCCCACAGCTGGGATGCACACCTCCGGTCTAAGAAAAGGATAAGGAAATGGGGACTAGCCTCCCATGGTTCAATGGTCTTTTAATGCATTTACTTGTAATTAGAACACGATGAGTTTTTATAGGGATAGAGATGTAAGGAACGACCAGTGCCTGAGACCACAGAGGAGAAAACTGAAAAGACATTTTCCTCTATTGGGACACCACAGAGATGAAGTAAAGCTGCAGTGTTGAAGTGAAGCTGCTCATGTCTCTGAAATCAAGGTGGTTTTCACATAAGCTGTTAGGATTCAGCTCTACCATCCTCTTCTGTTTCCTAGCAAATGCTGCCCAAGACATGGACTGTTGGTGAGCAAAGTAAAAGTTGCAGTGTAATCAGCTGCTGTTACTGCATGGGATAATGAGATCCTGATGTCTACACTCAGCTGATCTCTAAAAGTGTTCCTAGAGTCTGTACACTATTGTCATCATTGTTGTCATCACTGTCAGCAGCCTAGTGACTTGGACTTGGTCCCTCCATGTCGTGTAAGTCTCAGGCTTATCCTTGGGACTAAAAGGATTGCACCTACACCTGTTGATCCTTTTTCATTTACTCACAAGCTCTCAGGTTTGAGAGTGGGAGAGCACCCATGGGTGAAGTGCAGCTGGAATTAATTGCACATGCCAAAGGATGAAGGATGGATGACAAACCCCCAGGTGTCTAGAGGGCTTTTTCTCCTCAATGACTCCTGACTGAATAAGGCCATGCTGGAGCGTGACAAAGGCATTGATGGAATGTGTGTCATTTATTCCCCTAATCTTCATGAGTTACTGATTGCTGTGTGACTAGCAAGCCTCTCTGATCACTTGTCAGGTTGATCTCAGAGCCAGTCCAGAGTGACATAAGCTACTGGTGACCCTGCTCACCAAACAGGGAGAGAGACAACTTCCTGCACATCAGACATAGTCTCTAAACTCCGCTCCTGAAAGAAATTCCTAGGGTAGTGTCCTGGCTTGAAGGATAGGTGTCTGCTAAGGAAGGCAGGAGCCTCCCTTGGAATGGAGAATGTAAACCCCTTCCCTCCGAATGATTGTAATTTTGAAATTAAGGGGCTCTCAGGTGAGGATATAGGAATAGGAATAACAGTTCTTTACTAGTATTTGTAATAAAGTGAACAAACAACAACTCTTATGGCATTAACAACAAAACAGAACCAGGAACCCGGTCCCAGCCCTCTGGGCCTGCAGGCACTGTCCCCTTGGGTGCAGTGATGGTCACAGCCGGCAGGGGGCGCTGTGGCACGAGCTCCAGCAGACACGGGGCACGGCCGGGAGGGGAAGGGGTGCAGGACAGGCAGGCTTTGCTTCAGGAACGCCCCTGGGGCCGTGGATCCCGGCGCCTCAGCAGGACTCTTGGAAAACAGCAAACTGGGACAGTAGGACGTCTCGGTAGGCAGGGGGAGGCGGGGCTGCAGCGCAGTGAAACCCAGAGCTGTGCCGATGGAGCCGCAGGGGGCAGGGCAGGGGCAGCAGCCCGGCTCCTAGGCCGGCAAGGAGAGGCGGGCTCAGGATCCCGGGCCCCCCGAGCAGATGGTAAAATAGGTCTCAGTTCAGAACGGGTTCACTCACGGCAGAAGAAACAGCTCCACGTGAAAAGGGTCCAGCAGCAGCAGCAGCAGAGACTCCTCTCTCCCCAGAAAGGCAGAGCAGCTCTTCCTGTTCCCCTCGGAAGCGCAGCTTCAGCTCCTCTGGTGCTGCCCCCACCCCTGCCTTTTATCAGGCCCTCTCCTCCAGGGCTTGGCCACAATCCTTTGTTTTTTCTTAAGTACCCAGTACTTAAGAGTTCGTTAGCAACTTAATGGGAAAAAATTCTATACGTTAAAGGGAACAAAACCTAACCCCCAACAGGTAGTTACAGAAATTGCGTGTGCCAAATTTTCTTCCCCAGGCCAGAGTCCTAGCAGACCATGCAGGATTTCAGTTATCTCCCCTCTGTCTCTGGTATGATCTGGATGCCAACTGGGCATGCATATAAACTGTGGATAGCCAAACCCCTCATCTCCATGGCACTCTCCAAGAACTAATGTACTATGAGTCCTCTTTTACTAATTTTTAGTTTAGAATTCTTATGACAGGAACAATGCAAATATCAACTTCCTCGTGAAAGCGCAAAGGTTTGCCTGCACAGAAAAAACCACATAGTATGCCCAAAAGAGCTTAAAAGGCTGTTCTATACTTAGCAGTTTACTTTGGTCTTGTCTGTCTAGGATAAGGATTGACATAAGTGACTCTTGAAGGGAGTGACCACAGATAGCTCATGCCCTGAGCCCCAGCAGTGCGCACCTGGCATAGCAGTGCAGCAGCATCTCCCTGGCACAGTAACAGGGTTTTCAGGGGACATTTGCATTTTGCCTGAAGCGGGGAAATCATTGCTGTATGTTAGCTCTTCTGTCACACCCAAGAAATGAAACTGTAGACAAATGAAGAGAAAGCAGGTGAAGAGGACAGATGGACCTGAAACATGTGAAACTCTTTGGGGGGAAATGCAAACTCTGAAATGTCTAAGAGCAAAACATCTTCCCAATACTGCAAAGACGTACCTGTCCATTGGTCTCCCAGGTGGCCCATCTCTCCAGGGCAGGTGGTATCTCAGCAGAACCATGGGACTTGTCTGACATGTGAAGTCAGCAGCCCTTGGCTGCTCCACTCCAGCCTTGCTGAGGCACCCAGCAGTGCACCTGGGGCAAGCCCACACCCTCCTCAGGAGTGCAGGTCAGCCAGAGGTGTGGTCTGGGCTGGACTGGCAAAACTCCTCCTGCAGTAAAGAGACACTGGCCTTGGGGGTGAGGGTGGGGAATACGGTTCAGCAGGATGCCAGGTTCTGCCAGGAAATCCTTAGTCCTAACACACACAAAATCAGTACGGTTGCACCTTCCTTCTCCATTTAAGGAAGCAGCGCTGGTGTCAAGGAACCTCCTCTGATCCCAACAGAGTCATGTCCAAGGGGAGGATGCTAATGAGAGCTGAGGTTCAGTGAGAAATGTGGTTAAATGGAACTACTATGCAATCCTATCAATTTGATATCCTAGCGTTGAAAGGAGGAAGAGAATCAAATGTATATGCCTCAAATTCTTTAAAATTACAAGTAATGGCATTATTAATATTTTCTGGAGGTCAGTCAATGACAGCAATACAGTAGTTTAGGCCAACTTGACCATCTTGAAAGGGTGTAATCATGGCTTCCCTACCTTTCGGCCTCTTCCAGTCTTCCTCTTTGCTGAACTATGGTCCAACAAGCAAGTTACCACAAAGAAAATTTCCTGAATTTGCATTGTCAAAATCACAAATCTGGTCAGAAGAAACCTGATTGCAAAAGGTAAGTAAATTTATATATGTAGAGCAGTAGATAATCTCTCTGCCTGCACCTTCATTTAACTCATGCTAACATGAATGTACCTAAAGCCCTGGCCAGAAAAAACCAAACCAACAAACAAAAAACCCCCAAACAAACAGAAACAAACAAACAAAAAATCAAACAAACAAACAAACAAAAACAAAACCAAAAGAAAAGTCAAAATATTAACTTCACAAACTAGACTGGAAGCAGACTCAGTCCATCACTATGCAGGCAGATACTGTGCACTGCTGGTATAGCTAAGTCAAAACTTCTAAAAAGATGGATTGTATTAAGTAAATTCTCCCATACTTCCCAATATTAGCACCCTAACATAATTTCCAGGGTTTGAAGATTACGCTGTCTGGAAAGAAAACACTCAAGTTCAGGACATACCTTGAAATAGCCATATCCACTCACTTTTGACACACACCAGTTGTTCATGTAAAATAAACAGTCTGCAAACAAACTGAACACCCTGATATTTCTACTGCTCCTGACTGTGGTTTAGAGGCTATAAGTTGGAATTATAAACAGAATATGGAAGCAATCACCATACAAATCACCTGTCTGTTTATTCCCAAGCAGGTTTATTTGCCTTTGATGATATAAAACTGCTGTTAGAAGTCTAACAGATCTTCTGCAGGGAGCTATATTTTGCAATTTTCTTCAGATGAGCTTTGTGATCGAATAAGTGTTTTTCAGTCCAAGGTTTACAGAGTTATATGCAAATAGAGGCTGGCTTTGGTTCCTTCAAAGCCAATAGAAATTTTGCCATCAACTCTGGAACAAGCAGAAACACAACTTTCTTAGCACAGAAAAGCTTGGGAGGCTGTCTCAGCTTAATTTTTCAACCTTATATACCAGCTTTCTCACCTCATATGCGGAGTATAATCAACTCCCAATGGTCCTGTTAGAATAAAGATCATTTTAAACATCAGACCTTGTACAACTGAGCCCCTTATCTGCTATAGAAGAGAGTCTGGTGAGTTTCTACCTACAGAACTTTATTTTTAATGGGTTAATTCTTGCTGTGTAGAGATTATCAGTGGCAGGCCCTGGTGAGCAAGGATGGGGAAGGGCAGTAATAATCTCTGCTAGGATGCTCCTATTCTGCAGCCTTCACTGATGCTTTAGGGAGCAGAGTCCTCAGACACCAGTGTTACGTGGGTGCCCTTGCTGATCTCACTTGGGTTACTTCAGAAGCAATACTGTTTCCTACTGCTTCAGCTTCTGGAAATGTTTAATTAAATGATGAAAAGGTTGATTGTTTTTTTTTTTTCCTGCAAGTCAGATCAGGCATTCTCCTGATCTTCCTCATATTTTCAGAAAAGTCTTACTGGAGGAAAGACTGCATTTCCACAGCTTCGGGAATTGCAACACATTGCCATAAGTCCAGAAAAAAAGTACTGTGGAGAACTTCAGTTCCTATAGGCCATTTGTGGTTTCCTACGTACTGAAATTCTCAACTAACAAGACAAACAAGAGAATAAATAGGCAAAGCTAAGACACCAGAAACAAAAGTATTCAGGTCACTTTCAAAGGCAGAAAGAGCAGTTAGAGGCCAAGGTTCTGTCAGGCAGCTAAACAATCCTAATGGCCATTGCTCCTCATGACAATGTCCTTCCTACTCATTAAAATGCAGTGATTCTGTTATCAAGGTGACACCAAACTGTCCAGTTTGGTTCAGGACAATGCTGTGTGCAGTGGGCACTTCTGAAACACTCAGAAAGTGCTGGAAACTGCCCTCCCATGGGGCCACTGCTGTAAGTCACTGCAGTCAATAAAACTTCTTGCTCTTAATTGTTTGGGTTTCTCTTAGAAACAAATATTTACCAGCTTCTGGTTTGCACAGTCTTCTAAAGGTCACGAACGCTAGCTCCAAGGGGAGCCAGGCTATTCAACCTCAAACTATTTAACCTTGGCTTCCTGTGGCAGCCTGCACTGCCATAAAAGCAGGCATCACTATGGGACGTATGTGCAAGGATGCAGGGGTAAAGTTCTTCTCCCCTTGGCCCATTTCAGCATGTTATTTTTAAAAGCTTATGTGTTCAGTGATGAAAATAGATGCCTTCACTCTGCTTATCCTTTTGGATGTGTTTGATGTGTTGGATGCTAATGGTCTACCGGGAAATTAGAATTACTTTCTCATTTAAAAAATGTGGATGCAGGGAAGAGAAAAAGATTTTCTTGTGATTGTTATTAGTGGTGAAAGTTTGTGTTAAGAATACAAAAAGTTCAGGTTTTCCAAAACAACTACAGTCCTTCTACATCCCCTACACAACTATATGTAGGAACCTGTAGCTCCAGAATCATCTTAACTACAAGTCTCATCTTGACTTCCTAAGACTATTCAGACATGAAATTATCTCTATTAGTATTTCTTATTACCTTTCATTTCATCATGACCAAGAATTCCAACCAGGAGAATTGCTGGGGAAGCTATAATCCAATTTTGTGCCTTGACTCTTTTCATGCTGCCTCTTTACATTTGAAGAGCATAATTTCTAATTACACCAATCACCTGCATATTCATCAGGGCTCCTAGATTGTGAAGATAGTAAAATGTGTTCTGAGCTACACCTTCTGCAGGGTGAAGCAGTTTGGGGTTTGACTTTTAAAGTTTTTTTATTTATCCTCTTCCTTTTTTAACTTGTTTTGGTTTTGGTCTGTTCTCTAGTGGCATTAGGGAAGGAGGAGCCTCCCAGGACTGGGAACCACTAGTTCTTCTGAGTGGGATCCAGTAGCTCTTGCTTGGGTTCAGCAAGAACCATCTCACTTTCTTTTAAGACTCATTATATTTGTCATCTGACCTAGAAAAATCACAAGAGACCAAGGTTCCCCCTTGCATGTAGATCAATCATGTCTTGGGAAATATAAGGTTTTCTTTCTCACCTCTGGGATGGAGACTGATGGGGTTGGTATAATTTTCTAATTTGATTGCTCTACTCAGCATTGTATGTTTCTTGCAGAGGCATAACATGTAATATCACAGATATATGTCACATATATGCAAGCCAATAATAAGAACTTTAAATTAGGACACGGTTTCTAACAGTAAAGATAACAAAAGGCTAGGATAGGTTGCCTAGGGAGGTTGTGAGGTTCCCATCATGCATAGCATCATCTTTAAAGCGTGCTGTAAAGAATATATTCCTTACAAATCTGCCTGGAGGCAAGGAGATGGATTAGATGGCATTTTGAATCCCTCTGAGGGCTGTACTTAAGGATCTTCTGCTTCTAATAAGCTTCAGCCACAAAGTCCTCAAGCCTGGGTGATTCACACAAGCGATTTTCTATATAGAGGTGCTTTACTGAAAAACAAAAGCTTTAAATAGGGGAAAGCCTGGGATGCATGGTGATGTGTGATGCTTTGGAGACACCATAATTGCTGTTTGCAAAATTTACTAAGCATATCTGTAAGCTGAAAATATACAGGACAAAGGGCATGCAAAGTGTCTGCCTGAAAGCACTGCCTCTCTTCACAGGAAGAGCCATTGGAAGGTCAATGCCCAACATCACTGCTCTTAAAAAAGCTGCTTCCCAGAGATATCATAACTTGAGAACTTCTGCTGAGATAGATCCATAACAAATGCCTTTTTGACAACTGACTGCAGTAGTGTAGAAATGCACTCTACCACCATTGATGTCAGAGCTGGTTTTCCTTGTTTTTTCCCCTACATGACATAAAGATAAATTAAACAAGTAATTGTCTTTTTCAGATTAAATCGGTAGAGGAGAAACATTTTTTGTTCTGCATATTAGTAATTTGCATTTCTGGATGTCACTTTCTTCTCTCTTTTCTTGAAGAGAAGGAGCAAGGTGTGCAAAACATCAGTAAGCCAAAAAAACCAATAAGCAATACTAATAACAGCCATATTCTTCCATCTGATTCATGCTGTACCATACCAAGTTGAAAGAGGTGCAGAAGAAAGACCCCCTTGAAGAGCTGGAAGCTGCTCTAGGTAAAGGTTTGCCAGACAATGCAATGCCAGTATGACTGCTGGGACACAACGAGAAAAATTCTGGAGCAATAATGCCTCCACATTGACATACATTGGGTTTCCCGAGGTCCTGCAATGCTAAATCACTTCCCCAGCGTGCTGGTTCTCTTGCTGCTCCAGCAGGACAGAACAGCTTCACAGGGGAAAACACAGTCACACTAAAGAAGCTCACAGAGGGATGAGACAGTCCCACCTTTGTGGGGAAGGACTAGAAATCCTGGGCAGCGGGCTTTCCCTCCACAGATGTGAGGAGCTCCCTGAGGGACAGAAGAGCAAGAAGCCTCAACCAAGCAGGCTAGATGGGTGCAATCCCAGGAGGGACCGAGCTAGCAGAGCCTGGGTCTTGCTGGAGGGAAGAGGAGGGAAGGAGAGGAACCTCCCTGGCCTGCCTCCACCCCAGCAGAAAGGGGTTTTGGAGGCTGTAGTCCCCCCTCATGTCTTTCTGAATCAGGCTTCTCCAGAGCTCATGATCTGCTGGGGCTCTTTCCCAGGTGGAGGCTGGTGGTAAGTCCCTGGTGCAAACCAGCAGAGCTTCACTTACACCTGTAGCTGGCCTGGCCTTTGGGTTTAGGTCACAACACTGCTGCTTTCAGCTGCCTTGCTGGATGTGTTGCATAGTCAGAGCATGTCCCTCTCTCCTCAAGGGCTAAGGAAGAGCCCACATGTCCCATTTGAGTCATGACTATATGAGTTTGATATTGAACGAATTTCCTCAATTATGTGGTGCCATCCAGTGTCATTTTCCCAATCTCCACAGAGCTCTTACCCCTCAAAGTGCCCCACTTGGTTGCTCTTAGTGTGAGGATGCTCAGTAACATTTTACTGGGGAAAGAGCCATAGCCTGGAATTAAGAGGTGGCCTCATTCAGAGGTGTTAGTGGCTGAGTCACTGGGATGTCATTCAGGCATGAGGACAGACTGTGAAGGCCTTCAGATCACATGCGTGCGTGACATTTAGAAGAGGTGGGTGACCTCACAGGAGATTATCTGAGAGATCTAAATTGGCCATAGAAAGTGGCATTGGAGGCCTTAATTGACCCTCGATAACCTTCAGCAATAAAAACAGAGGATGAGCATATGGATGTGCATGCAGGGAGTATGGGAGAAGTGCCGAGAACATTGTGAAGGCCAGAGGGCTGGTAAGCCATACCCCAGCTACAGTGACATGTGTCTGTCATGGAAAGAGGGAGGAGGAGGACGCTCTGTGCTTCACAGGGCAGAGGGCTTTATTTGTTTTATTTTATGTTTTGTGTGTGTGCATCTGCTACCTGTCTGTTCAATAAGATATTTAAGAATTTGTGCTTTTTACCTAGTTTCTGTAGGAAAGCACAAATCTGGGTATTCTCCTGACCCTTATAGGTACAGCCACCAGTCCAGGGCCAGACTTGTCAGCAATGGTGACAGCAACCAGCAACACTGAGAAGTAGAGTCCTATTTATTCAAACCCTGCCATTTCTTCTATTGCTCACCAGCATCTCCAAATCAGCACCTCAGCACACACAAGGACTGTTGAGGGGAACAAGGAGAAAGATGGTTTTCCTAAGTTCGGTAAGAATAAGGATCCAAAGTGACTTAAGATTGTCCTCAAGTCCTTGGCCTCCTCTAAGCAGTTATGCTTCATGGTTCAGTCCAGCACATATCTTTCACCAGCCTGCTGGACCTGCTCGAGTGAACCTGCTGAGCCATCTGTTTGAAAATTTGGGAATAAAGAAGTGGTATGGCAGCAGGGATTTTAGAATTACAGAATCATAGAATTATTTAGGTTGGAAAAGACAAGATCATCAAGTCTAACCTTTAACCCAGCACTGCTAAGTCCACCACTAAACAGTGTCTGTTGCCCTTCTCTGGACTCACTCCAACCTCTCAACATCCTTCTTGTAGTGAGAGGCCCAGAACTGAGCACAGGATTTAAGGTGTGACCTCAGCAGTGCTGAGTACAGGGGGACAATCCCTGCCCTGGTCCTGCTGGCCACACTGTTGCTGATACAGGCCGGGATGATATTGGCCTTCTTGGCCACCTGGGTGCATGCTGGTTCATTTTCAGCTGCTGTTGACCAACAGCCCCAGGCTGACTCTTTTACACTGCACAGCTCTCCATCCATTTTTCTCCAGGTCTGGAGTGTTGCCCTGGGTTGTTGTGACCAGGTGAAGGACCTGGCAGTTCCCCTTACTGAACCTCATACAACTGGCCTCGGCCCATCAATCCAACCTGTCCACATCCCTCTGCAGAGCCTTTCTGCCCTCCAGCAGATCAACACTCTCACCCAGCTTGATGTCATCAGCAAATTCTACTAAACAGGACTGGCTCCACAACTGAGCCCCAGGGAATACCAGTTGTGACCAGATGTCCTCTGGAAGTCCAAGGTGGCAATGCTGCTGATCCCCCTCCTTATTTCTCCAAGAGTCAAAAACTTGTATTGTTTCATGATGGCTTTGCCCAAGACACCCTCCAACCATCACATCACCCACGAGTCCTCTGTCCACAAACAACAGGCCAAGCAGGGCACCTCCCCTGGGTGGCTCACTCAACAGCTGTGTGAGGTCATCTTCCAATCACTCCAGAAACCTCCTGGACTCTTCCCTCTCTGCTGTGGTGTATTTCCAGAAGACAACTGGCAAGTTGAAGGCCCCCATGAGAAAAAGGGCCAGTGATTGTGAGATTTCTCCCAGCTGCTTATAGAAATATTTCATCTGCCTTATGGGACACCTGAAATCACTCTTCTCCCTGATCTGTTTCTCAAAGCAGAAAACTACACCTATGCTGTCCTCTGCCTCTCAGCCCCACCTTCCACATCTCGTTTTCTATGAGTTCATCCCACTTGCACTATCCTCCTGCACTCGATGAGTTGATCTACTGTATTGGGTTTCCATGGCCTGGCTTTTGGTAGCAGAGTAGAAGAGTCCCCACAAAGAGAATCAATCAACTGGAAGCTTCCACTATGTCTTGCAGAGCCAGTCCCTGGTGGCTCCAAAGATGGATGGGCCACTGGCCAAGGCTGGGCCAATTAGAGATGGTGGTAATATCTCTGTGATAACATATTTAAGAAGAAATCAAAACAACAGTTGTGGCCCAGTTGTAATTTTCGTCCAGAGAAGAGCAGAGTGAGAACACATGAGAGTAACAACACTGCAGACACTGAGGTCAGTGAAGAAGGATGGGGAGGAGGCGCTCCAAGTGCTGGAGCTGAGATTCCCCTGCAGCCCGTGGTGAATATCATGGTGAGACAACTGTGCCCCTGCAGCTCTTGGGGATCCAGGGCTTGCAGAGATCCACCTGCAGCCCTTGGGGATCCACAGGGATGCAGAGATCCACATGCAGCCCATGGAGGAGCCCACACCGGAGCAGGTGGATGTCTGAGAGAAGGCTGTGATCCTGTGGGAGACCTGTGGAGAGAGGAGCCCTGCTCCCATGCTGGAGCAGCCTGTCCTTAAGGAACTGCACCCCATGGAAGACTGACCCATGCTGCAGCAGTTTGAGGGGGACTGTTGGCTGTGAGATGGATTCATGTTGGAGACGTTCATGGAGAACTGTCTCCTGTGGGAGGGACCCCAGGGTGCAGCAGGGGAACAGCTCCTCTCCCTGAGCATTGGGAGAAGCCACAGGAGATGAACTGTTCGTAACTCCCATTGTCTGTCTCTCTGCACTGCTGGAGTAGGAGGTGGAGCTGAAAGAAGGGAGGGGTGGGGGGAAGATGTTTTTAAGGGTTTACCTTACTTCTCATTATCCCGCTCTGATCTTGTTAGCAATAAATCCACTTCATATGTCTAAGTGGAGCCTGTTTTGCCCTTGATGGTATTTGATGAATGATTTCTCCTGGTCCTTATCATAACTCATGAACCCTTCATTATGTTTTCTCTCCTCTGTCCAGCTGCAGAGGAGAGTGAGTGAGTGGCTTTGGTGGTGCCTGGCAGCTGGCCAGGGTCAACCCATGACATCAACTCATATGGATCCTTCTCATGACCAAAAAAACACGTGAATCCTGCCCCTTGTGTCCATACTTGCCTCATGTGGTCAACAGCTATGTGTTAAGGACAGAACATACCGTGTACTGCATCTTCACAATGTTCAGTTCAGCTGCATGCTGACATCTGCATTTCTGCTCGTGCCAGGGCTTGGACTGTCAGTCTCCTGTGTTATGGACCACTAAGACCCTGTAATTGCTCAGCTAGGAATGTGTTAGATGGAAATTAAGAACCACTGTATCAGATGAAGATTACTCTCAACAGAAACTATTGCAGTACCTGTAAAAAACATTTACTATGGATGCAACATCTGAAAGAAAGAAAAATTTAATTCCAGTTTCATTAAAGATACAGCAAATGATTAAATCACTTTTCATAGTATGACATCCAGACAGAGTCAAATTTTATTATTTACCAGACAAGATTTACCAGCCACCAGTGCTTAAGAAAGCCACAGCTGGTAAGGGGGCCAGAGCATTCTCACTTCACTTGCACTTGCAGTCCGTCACCAGTCTTCTGTAGGGAGAAAGCCTCCACCTCACAGATTATTGCAAAGTAATATAGTAGGAAGTAAATATAACATGGATAGGTCTGCTTATTTTATAAATGGCTTTAAACTTCTTCCAAAGATACAGGAAAACTGGATTTTACCAGGTTTGACTGATCTTATATCCAACCCTCAGGGGTTTTTTTTGTCTCTACGGAATATTTTACCTTGGGGCTGCAGTATATTTTGAGGACTGAAAAACTGGCTTTAGGGGAAGTTTTCTTTGTAATTATTCATGCACCAGTAGTGCTACACAGCCCATATACCAAAATTAGGATCTTTTTTTCCAAGCGCATTATTTAATCTGCAAAAACTCATTCAAATTAAATATGCACACATTAGAGAAACTGGGACTTAGTCACAAGGGCAAAAGAAAATTGTTTCAATATTTTGCCCCTAAAGCTAAAGAAAAGATACAACTATTTTTCTTGGACCATCTTCTGTGATTCTCTTCTCTCAACACCAATTTTTTATAATAAAAAATGGCCAAAGTGCCAGATTTTTTAATGCCTTTTCATAAATAGTTTACAGACTGCATAAAACAAGTGATAAATAGAAGGACCTTCTTTATCACCCTTGTGAGTACACTGAGCACAGTCCTGGTGAGATGCCATTGAACTCAGTGAACTGTGCCTCCAGACTTTGATTTGGGGAACTCACATCCATAAACACAGTTGCATGTAACTACAGATGTTTTACTGATGCTGTATGTAAAGCAGTACAGTGGGCCCTTGCCCTTACTGTTTGGTTCTTTTTTTTTAACTACTTGCCTTTACTACGAGCTTACACCATCACAGAAAAGACAAAACTGCCAGTTTAGTTCTACAATTCAAATGAATGCATAAATCCAAGCCTCCAGAGTTTTAAGACAAATAACCTCAGAAATGCAGAAGAAATATAATCTTTTAACTGAAAGTGATTAAACCAGAGTATCCAATGGAGATACATTCAAACTCCCCAAAATTTTGTGGTAACAGTAATTATTATTTTACCTCAATCTTTATCTTTACCTCTAAGCTAAATGTGTTTGGATTTTTCTGTGCAGATATTCAGAAAAATCATTAGAGTGTGGTTTTGTTCATTGGCCAGTGATTAAAACTCTCTTCCCAAGAGTGTTGGGGTCTTGCTGTCTCATTAGACTAAGCCCTTTGCTGTGGGCACTGCATGGTACTTATTTCTGTTTTTCTAACAGAGTATGTTGCCACAATATTGTTGAGCAATTTCTCTTAGATTAACAAAACCTCATTTTTTGGCATTAGGGGAAAAAAAAAATTACAGTGCAGAGCACTGGGTAGGAACTTAACAAAGGAACCTTTTCCCCCACCTTTCATGCCCAGTGCTTGGTGGCACAGGGCCAGTACTGTCCCTTTGATTTACTCTCACACCAGCACCATACAGGGACCAGGGCGCAGGGATGACTCTGAAATCCAGGTATTTTGCTTCATGTCATGGGTTCCCCACTGAACAGGTCAGGGGGTTCTGGGGTGGAGGGGAGCTATTCTCTCCAGTTCAGCTGTAAGTGTTTGCTTTGCTGCAGCCATTCCTGTGGCTCCACTCCCCGGGGGTGGTCATCAGGGAGGTGTTAATACACACCTGTCAGTGAGTTTGGCTCCTACCCACAAAGACTCCCATGTGACCACAGGAAATGGGCATGATTCTAGCATGATCTGTTATTTTGTATTTCAGTGCTCATTCTTCATTGTAAGACCTCAATCCTTCCCTAAATCTGTGCCAAAATCGAAGATCTGGGAGATTGTATGTCCCATGCCAGAAGTAGTAGACTGCAGAGTTGCTTGGGGCATCTTTCACTGGTCTGTTTATGCCCTACTTGCAGATCCTTAGATGAAAAATAACCTCACTAGCACAAGATGGTTCAGACCAGTTTTAACCTGTTTGCTAGCTGAGACACAGAGAGTCTTCACAGCCTCCTTTTTATCCTAGTACTTAGTTTTTAATTTTATGTTTTATTAAGGATTTCTTGTAGTCCTAAGACTTAACTGAGGGTCTCCCTGATTCTCACTCTGCATTAACTGTCAGTCTTGAGGGAGTTTAAAATTATATATATATTGAATTTTCATTTAAAATAAAAACACACCTCAGAAAAAGTATTCGTTGCTTCTGACTGGTCCATCCCCACTCTGAAGATGTTTCAGTGGCCTGTGGTGGTACCCCTCAATTTGGAAGCAAGGATTTGAAATCTGGCAAAAGAACCACGTTCTCTGTCAGGGATGAGTTTTTTCTTTCACCTGCGCGTTCAGGTGTGAAGACTGAGATGTGGTCCCAACTCCCTCCATCCCCTGGAATTTCCACTGTGAAGTTTCCTAACTATAAAAGGAGGGGGAAAGGAAGCCTTACCTTTCCCCAGTTCTCTGAAATTAGTATTTTTTAAGTGAGTAAAGAAAACAAAAGTCACGCATCTCACCTTCAGAGTGCTTTTGGATCAAGGGATTATGTGTCTTCTCCTTTTTATCATTTCCATACTGGTAGGAACCATGCAGTCCAATATCAGTGACTGATAATGCAGTGTTCGGGAAAATTGTTCCTTTGCGATTGAACAGACATGTTAATCTCATTGGGATGTAAATGAAAGGTGCTCCTGATGCATTCCATCTCTTGACATTTCCATTTCAACCTGTCTTTCAGGGATGTTCACCTCCAAGAAATGCATTAAGGGAAATCAGAGCATATAAGGATGAAGCAGGATAGTAAAGCAATGTTGATATTGCATATTCAAAGTAAAAAATACAATAATGTCATTTTAATTGAGCTTCAGAGAGTACAGCTCCTTTCTAATTTCCTGTACAAAGTAATGCAAATATATGGAAACTTAAAATTCAAAAATAATTTCAGTTAGCTCTTGTATTATCTGATGGAGCAAATAAGAATTAAATGGATGTCATTGTAAGTAATATTCAACTTGAAATCTGTTTTCTAACCAGAATAATTATCTTTATTTTATTTGAATAAACAAGAGCCAGGAAGAGAGTTTCAGAATATGTAGGATAGTTTCAATCAACATTAGAAGAATATTATTAAAAAGAGCTCTTCATATCCCTTTACAGTAAGTAACATAAAAGAGACCAAGGAGAAACAGTGTATTAAATTTCTCTAACAATAAGGTTTTCGAAAATAGAATATGCATCAGTCTTCTTTTATGTATAGTCCATATAACACAAGCATCAAGGATTAATCTCTCTATGTAAGAGCTGCTGTGATCATACATTACTTTTGCCCAGCATCCATATTCCAATGTCCCCTTTTGATTTGAGCTTTTGAAGATAATTATCCTTCAAGCTGTATTCATGAACATGTTCCATCAAGGCTGGATGACTGTTTATTTGAATAAAGGTTGCAGGTTTTCTGTCAGCTACCTCACATCTTTTATATTCATTGTATAAGGTGATGTATAATATCAGAACAGCAGTGCATTTTAGATTCTGGAGGAGAAGAAACATTTTGTCTCTACATCAAAAGGAGAATTTAGCTCACTCACCAGAAAGACCATTGCTTTTAATATTATCATTTCCTTTATTACACATGATATATGATTCCTCTTCTATAACCAGGAGCTCACAACAGGACACAAGATGTTATATTCCTCATTTATTCTGCATTTTGTGAAGTCATTTAAAAACTCTTTTGTACACATTGACATTTTTCAAAAAGAAAGAAAACAAATTAATTGCAAATAATGATGTAATATTTCAAAGTTTTTCTACTTTTGCTCAAACTTCAAATTACACTACTCCCCATTCTCAGGTCAAAATCATTCCTGTACATACACATATTCATTGCTAGTTGCTTTGTTCTGCTTTATTTCAGCAGTACTTTCCTATGTTAAACGAAATGGACAACAAGAAAGCATTGATACAAATGTACAAAGAAGATGCTTCCTATGGGGTATTGAAGAGATGGGAACTTCATAGTCTTCATACAAATATATAAAATATTTGAAATTATCTCCATTCATTGGAATCCATTCAGTCTCACTTGTCAGACCTGTGCAACAAATACAAGACCAGAAATGAATCATTATCAGTGCACTCAGAGGTATTGTCAGATCATGCAGAAAAGTTCTCAGGGGGAGGACACTCCCCACACCTGTAATTTTTCCTTTGCTGACAGCCCTTGTTTACAGCCAAGCTCAGGGAATACAAGTGCTTTTCCCACTTACTCTCCAAATCTCTGTCTGGTGAAACTCCATGTTTCTGTCAAGACCTCAGGCCTTTAAAGCCTTGAGTTTTGCCCTTGGTACAGGGTGCCTGGGCTCTGGGCCACCCCACTGCCTGTCTCATCCCCAGCCATCCAGTAGAGTGTGCGAGGTGGGCAGGGAGCTGGGCAGCTGCAGCCCTACGCAGACCCTGAGTGGGACTCAGCCCCAGGAAAGCCCTGCCACTGCTTCAGCAGCCACAGGAGGCAAATCCTGCCACCTGGCTCAGCAGCGTGGCCACGTTGCAGGCTGTAGTTATGCATTAATTTATAAAAATCAAAATGGTATTTAATTTTACCATTAAATACTACTTATTGATATACATATATATGTCCGTGCATTCTAAATTTTTTTAACTGCTTTGGTTATCCTCTTCTCTAGCCTTTTCTGTTCTGACCATTAGAGTCTTTACTGGTGAGACTCCAACCAAACTGAAAAGTTCTGGGTAATTTTCAGCTTCTCTTCTTTTGATAGAGTATATCTTCCTGTAACTACTTTGTCACAGCTCCACTTCTTCCCTGTTTCTGCTTTAATTCTCCTGACTGACCACCACTGAGGACAGTATTCTAGCCATAGTAGCAATGTAATTTCTGTGTTCTTTCCATAAATCCCACTGGTTTATTTATTTATTTAAAGCAAGGTTGGGGGGGGGGGCACTTAGCTTCTGTCTGGGAGCGATGAGCAGTGTCCTTTTACCTGTCTAGAGTGACTCTTTCCTGCATAGTCACAGCTAATTTGAAGCCCAGCACAGGACCTATTTCTGTTCTCTTTGAAGTTAAGAAATACCATGGTTGCTATTGATACCAGTGGTTCCCGACAGCTCAGTACTGAAAACCTGAAAACAGGTTTTGCAATTAACTTTCAAAAGGTCAAGACACTAACTTACACAGCATATATGTTTAATCAGCTAAGATATAAGTATTTGAGGTGGAGGAATACCTTTACTTTTGGTAAATTTTATTGAACTCATGAACCTTTAACAAATGCTTAGAAAACAAAGAAAAATCCACAGGACAGGACAAAAATTGACAACCTTCTATACCTCACGATATGTTACATAAAGTGAGTTTTTGCTGTGTTCCTGAACACATGAAGGCTGTGCATATTTGAGCAAAAAGTGGAGGGACATTCAGAAGGCTGGGATTGCTTGGCTTTCAGAAGAAACTCTTCCCTGGAGAAGAGAGGTGCTACTAAGAGAAACTCTGCATTGCTTACACAGTCTGCTTGAAAGAGGTCGCAACGTTTAAATAAAGAAGTCAAATGTTAATTAACTTGTCTTGAAAATAAGTAGGAGGGTGTCATTGCCCACAGTGAAGTGGGCAAAACCCCTCATGTGGTGCTACCAACACTTTCTGTGGCTATTAGCAATCAATCGACGTAGCCATCTCATAGCTGAGCTCAATATGGCAATGCACTGTTCTGTTTCAGCTGAAATTTCCTTCCAGTCAGGTAATTTTAGGTATTTCTCTTTCTGATCTCAAAACCAAAATCCAACTTTAGGGCTGTATTTGATGGCTTCCTGGGATACACATGCACATGTAATCCTGTCCTATGTAATTACCTCCTGCCTACACATGCTCTCCATGTGCTTCAGCATTCAGGGTTATTCTTCTTTCTCTTTCAAACTCTTCTGTGCCTGTTCCTGAGTATCACAGGTGGTAATTTCAAGTGGTATGTGAATAAAACATTGCTGGCTATGACTGAACTCGAGGGCTCAAGCCTGGGATCAGAGGAAAGAGTGTGCAGGGCACAGCAAACAAATCTGAGCACAGTGTCACATGTGTTTTCTGATCCTTCTGCTGAAAGAGGCCAGTGACAGGTTCTGCCTCCAAACACATCATGGGCAGATTGTGGCACGATGGATAGCTGTAATTTAACATTCTAGGTTTTAGGATTACATGATAATTTTTTGTACCTTTCTAGCAGATTCAGAACCTTAGATTTAAGGCTGTGTTTTCTGCAGGAAAAACCTGCATGGGAGCTCAATGCTTATCTTCCTCAGTACTTTAGCCTTTCTTACTTCCTGAGTTCCTAACGACAGCCATCCTGTGCTGGGCACATCAAGATCTTGGTGATACAAGGAAGATGGGTACAAAGCCCTTGGGTACAAAAAGGATGGAGACAGACTTTCCTCACTGTGCCTACTCACAGGACAGGAGACAACAGGCACAAATTGAAATACAGGGAATTTAATCTAAATAGGAAATAAAACTTCTTTCACCATCAGGGTGGTCAAACACTAGTCCAGGTTGCCCAGGAAGGTTGTGGAGACTCCGTTTTTGGAGATATCCAACACTTGCTGGACATGGCCCTGAGCAATGACCTGAGCAGGGCATTGGACTGGATGTTTTCCTGGTCTCAAGACTCAGGCAGCCTCTAAGTCTGTAAGAGGCTTTGCTTGTCCCAGGGGAAGCTGTCCTCTACTCATGAGGGCCAGGGCGGTTTTTCAAATACTTCTTTGTCCTTTCTTTGTTTCCTCATAGTTCCCACACCTTTGACATTCAGCTTCTATTGAAATCAATATTAATATCCCTTAATACCTTTATGACCTCAGGGCTGAAAGGTCCAAACTGGCATCGTATCCCATCCAGCCAAGCAAGCACCTCTCTTCTTCCCTCCTTCCATGACACAGGTCTCTCTCTAGGCAGTGGACCCACCAAAAGACCTGCTGTGTCCAGTTCTTCCAGTCACAACTGGGACACAGCAGCTCTAACCAAAGGAAACCCAGCCTTCTAGGAGACCATGCACGTACAAGAGTGGCTAGTTAACAGGAGGAGCAATAAAAACCAAAAAACATAGGTCCCAGGAACCCTGCCACTTGCCATCCAAAAGAAGCAAAAATCAAATTGCCATGATGATAAATCTTTCCTCAGGGCTCAGGTGCTGAGGAAAATCAAGCACACTGTTCTCAAATTTTGTCTAAAGCATGCTGCTTGCAAGTGGTGTTATTTTAACACCTGGTAACAGTATTATCTTTCTCTCAGGTATACTCTCTGCTCCCTGGTTGCTTGTAATTACTACTTGAGCTCCCTTTGCAGTCACTGGACCCTCTATTATCTCCCTGTGATGCTCTAACCCACTCAGACCTCCCACTGGCCAGCTCCAATTCTCCCTGTCCCAGCTCCCAAAGGCAGGTTATTTTTAGAGCACAAACTCCTCTGGAGATCAATGGGAGCCTGTAAACTCAAAAATAGGTTGCTTGTGGCACATTAATAATCCTCACAGTCATGTTCTCTGGTGATTCTTTCAGCTGCTGCAGGTTATCACCAGGCTCCCTCGCTGCTCCAATCAACCTTACACTGGACAACCCTTGGCCATTTTAAAAAAAGAATATACTTAAGAGCAAATACTTAAATGCTGTCCTGATTAAGGGTGGCCGTAAGCACATGCTTAGGAATGCTTTGAATCATGGAATTAGAGGGTTTTTCAGTGCTCAAGACCTTCTCCATTCCCTGACTGAGAATCTGCAAGGCTATGATTGCAGCCGGTTGGATGCCAGTGTCAGCTTCTGGAATAAAAAAGACTGGATCCCTGAGGCTTCTAACCACAGAAAAAAGAAGAAGCTATTTTTACATAAGAAATTATTTAAGGTATGTGCTGTTCAACACAGATGCAACTTCAAAAATAAATACAAATAAAAAAGTTAATTGCAAAATCTCACTATTTTTTCCTTTTACAAAATTACAGTTTTTAATGCTGCATCTCCCTTTTATTCTCTGAAAACACTCAACTAGTTAACAGCAAGCTGACAAAATATTTATTCTTAAAAAAACCTAGTAATTCCAGTTGTCAGTGTTTTCTGTTCTTACAGAGCAGGCTAGCTGAAAGAAGAAGAAAGTGGAAATCCATCCAGATTTTGGCCACATCTCTATATATGCAATAAAATGACCACATTTGGTGTTAATATTATATAATTAAAGACCGTGCATGAATCACCTGGGCACTAAATAATTTTTTTTCTTTATTTCAATAGTTTCCACCTCTATATATTAACCACAAAATTCTGTTAGGGCACCCTCTTTCAGAAGTAACTTTACACAGGCGAAAGCAGACATTAGCACTCAAAGAAGATCAGCGATTATAGCAAGTGCACCAGGGTTCAGTAAATGCCTCCCACTCAACAAGCTTCCAGAGTGAACGACCACATGATGTTTACTCCTCAGCAGAACCCATTTATAGGTCTCTTACTCACCACTATCTCAGTCATAAATGCAACCCTCAAAAAGAGGCAGGAAGGAGCTCTCTATTTGGGAGCAGACAGAGAGTTCACAGTAGGAGAACTGGCCCTTGTCTTCACAATACTGCTTAGTCGGGCTGTGGATCATGATTTAAGTCATCCACACTCTAAAGATTCCAAACTACTGAGAGTGTTCATTGCATACCATGTGAATTGCACACAGACAACAGGCATGGCTGCTTGTAGAAAATTCTGCACCATTTGGAAAAATTGATAAAAAGGGTTAAAAATGTCCCTTCAAAAGCGCAAGTGGGAAATGAAGGTAATGAATTCCTATGGAATTAGAAGACCTAGGAAAGAGTTTTGTTCCCATGATGTAATTTAAAAGACATCTGGCCATTCCCAGTAAATAGCACACTGGGAATGAAAAGGGTATCAGTTACAGTAAGGTAAGAAGGGGACAGAGGTCATGAATATCTGTTAGTCTGGAGCAGAATTAGCCTAGAATTACAAACACACTCCTCTACAGAAGGAAAAACCCTGGGCAAAAGGTAAATCCAGGGACATGTCTTCTTTCATTGCTCTAGTGAATTGTCAATGTGAAATAAAATGAGACTATCTCCTTAGACTCTTTAATTCTCCTACATCTGGTAAAAGCCTTGACCTTTTGGAGACAGTAACCTGGAGTGCCAGTGGATCTGCTTTAATTCCTCTCCCCTGGCTTCCCTTTGATGGGCAGCACTTGCTACAAACAGCTTCTCCCATACAACTGCTTTAATATTTACATCGCATCGGGGTCACTGTCCACGCAGATGCCAGAGGAAGCAGTAGGAAGTCAAACGTGCTCCAGGTTAACATATTAATACTGTCATGTGATGCCAGAGAGATGTTTTAAGTTGCAAAAGGGAGGGAGTTCATCCCTTGACTCCTTTCCAATGATATCTGGTTGACTAAATGAAAGATCCTACTTTAAATTAAACTGTGCTTTCCTGCATGTTTTTTTACAAATTATTTCAATAAATGTGTTATATTTCTGTCAGGAGAATGAGAGCAACTCTCATATAGCTGAGTATATATCATATGTCTTTTAAAACATGTTTTCTCTCATTTATATTTTCTGGGCAGCGTCCCTGTGAAATACTGGGAAGATAAACATTCATGCTTTTTTAAAAAATTTGTTTTTGTTTTTGGGGGATTTTGTTTGTTGGTTGGTGGTGGTGGTGGTTTTTTGGGGTTTTTTTGGGTTTTTTTCTTTGCACTTTACATAGAGTCAATAAAAATATGTAAGAAAGCAGCTGAAAAAGGAAATGTAGGTTGCACATACACATACATGAAGGGTTTCAAAACAAAAAGAAAAAGGTCAGAATTTTTATTCTTTCAATTTGCCTGACAAAGAATGCCAGGTAAAAAATATTTTCCACCAAAATGCAAAAAGAATATTTTTAATAACAAACTTTGCCTGTCTTCTCCATAAAGAAATTATTGACAGCCATATGCTCCTTTTGGCATACATTTGTTCTTTCTCTAATTTACATCTCAGTTCAGACAGTGTGACAAGGGGAGTGAAGGACAGTTTTGACCCTTTCACTGTTTGCAGCTTGGTAGTGCACACACAAAGGAGCTGCAGCCAAGTGCTGTGTGACTGCAGGTCTAGACAGACACAGCAGACCCTTTTATTTAAAACAAGAAAAGTCAGGTGGAAACATTCCTTGTGTTATACTGTTATCAACATTTCTTGTTAGCTGCAGTGACACAAAGCTTTGTCACCAAAGGAACTTGCAAAAGAGACAAAATTTCACTCAGTGGCTCTAAAATGACAGTTGTCAAATAGAAGTCTTTCAGATCAACATGAATTCTAAATTTTTGTTGTCTGAAAGACCTAATGTCCATAAAGACATGATACTTGTCATGTGTTATATTGCTTTTTTTTGGTAAGTGGAACCCAGATGCCGATGATCCACGTATATATGGTTCCTAACAGTCCAAGATGTTGCAGTAAGTACCAGTTTCAAAACTGAAAAAACCCCCTCAGATTTCAGCATTTCCAGTGAAAAATAAGCAAATATCCATACCTCTTGACTAGTATTAATTCAAGAGCTTTGGGATTTGCAGTGTGTTACAAACATTACAACCTCTAGAGCATGGAAATGTGTTCTGATCCACACCTCTTTAGCCTTACTGGTTGATTTTATATTTGTTTGGGCATCTCTCGGCTGAGATCAGAAAGCTCCCTTAAACATTATGCTGGGCTGCAAGTTATCATTTAGATGAAGTAGAACCTTAATGAGCATGGGTTTTTTAGTTTATGTATTCACTACAAATGCAGATATAAATACATTGTCTATAAAGATAAAAAGCAACAGTTTCTTAAAGCTGGCAAAGCATATCTTGAAGTTCATCATATCTGAGTGGTTCATAAAGAGACTGAATTTTAAAGGACTGATTATGCAGAGCACTTTAAAATGTTATTACAAAGAAAACCCTATATAAATTCTGGTATACTTTCTGTCATTGGTATTATTGCTACCTTTGCAATGACTTTTTCTGGAGTTACCTTTAACATTTTCTCTCCCTACTGTAGAGGTTTTAAAGCACAGTGGCTGTAACAGATGCTTACCTCCCATTAAATTCAAGTTTTCATTTCAATTTTCTTCTTTTCATGAACATTTTCACTATAAATTCTTGTAACTTAATGTGTCACCCCTATAAAAAGATTTTGCAGACCCATCATCAGTTGCTTTGGGACTGTATGAGGACATTTGTGATTCATAATGGCTAGCAAAGATTAAGCAGCATATACCAAATGCTGTGATTAAAGTTGTTGATAAGGAGCTGCAGCGGCTCCTTCTACCTCTGTTAATGAGAGCTCTGCTGCACCACTTTCTACCTTTTAAATTAGTGTCTTCTGAAGGAAAAACAAAAGCTTTTCTTCTTTAGCACTTTAGTAAGCTCTGCCAAGTCAATGCAGGTGTGTGCCTATAATTATTATTCTTTGCAATTATTTATCAATATAGGGAAAATTGTTCTCTGAGTTTATGTTAAGTGGTTCTCATTCACCTATACAATCTCTGCTTTAAAAAGCATTTGATTTCCAGTGTAGGCATCACTTAAGAGCTTGGTCCCCATTGTCAGGGTATCATCCTGACATCATTAGCAAGTACACCCAAATAGTCTGTTAATGAAGACAAATGACTTAAAGAATTTAAGTAGCAAAAAGTTCATGTTGGTGAGATTAGAGAGGGGTTTCTTGGACAGTTTAGTATTTCATTTTCATTCCCCATAACAGCAGACAGTGAAACTTCAGGAATTATCTTTATAGAAAATTCATCAGTAAGGAAGCCAAGGCATAATGGCTGATCCTGCAAAGCGTTTATTACCTCCTTTGAAGTGCAAAAAATCCTATTGATCTCTCCAATGATAACCAACACCACTCAGCTGCTTGGAGGCACAGGGTGGAAAATAGACAGTAGCAATGCACCTGGGTAGTGGTGTAGCATCAAAAAGGAAAGAGGTTGCTAGGAGCCCTTATGGAATGGTAATTGTGATGTCTACAAGACAAAGATCTATACAGAAGGGACCAGACAAAGCACTATTACAAATAAAATAATGATTGGTAAAATATTCAGTACAGAAAAAAACCCCCCACCAACAAAAAACAAAAAAAACCCAAAAAACCAAAACCACAAACAACAACAACAACAAAACTCCAAAAACCCCCAAAACAACAAACAATAAAAATATTAAAAGAGGAAGTCAAAAAAAGCTGTGACATTTCAAACAATGGGACATCTTTCTTGTCCTGAGAGTGGTGATGCAATATGAAATGCACCCTCTGAGAGTTAATTGCATGACTGGGGTTTCTCAGCCAGAGCATGTCTCTGAAAACAAAGTTTCCAGCTAGGAGAAAATGTGTATGGTGATGAGTGCTCTTGCTGCAGAGGCTCCCTGCAGTCAGCACTTGGCAGCTCACCGCAGAGATGACGTGGGGAAAATACCTCAGAGGTGTCTGCAGCTAAAGTACAGAAGCAGCAACATGAAACATGAATACTGGTACTGCACTCTGAAACCTGGATCAAACATGGTCAAATTATTATACAGCTAAAACACGGAATTACTGGATTGCTTTAAAAGTGACTTGTGAGTGTGGGGGCCACAGCCTCTGGGCTGGATGGTGAGGGAACCTGCCAGAAGCATTACAGCTCCAAAAAGCCAAACCCTCTCCCATCCCATGTAAGGCAGCACCATCAGGGGGACCAAAGCCATTTTTCACCTCTCAAAGCCTCGCTGCCTGCTCTTGTGGCAGCCCCACTCACTCCCATGGGAGCCTCTCCCAGCAGCCCCACGTGTGCCTTGGCCGGGCACTCAGCACAGCGACACCCAACAGCAGCAGCTGTGCCTGGGACAGAAGGAGGACCTTGGGTGAGGCATCTCCCAGCCTGGTAAATCCTCACTCAGTAGCTTGGACTGTGAAATATCATAATGATCTAAATGGCTCGTGTCTGCACCAGACCCACTGCATCAAGCGTTTGAAGCTGCTGAACAACAGCTGTTGGAAGTACTTAGAAATGTTGTTTGGGGTGGACAGGGAGCTGGAAATCTAACAAATCAAAGCTTCTTGACAAAAGTGCCTGATTTAGTTTAAAAATTTGGATTCATTGTCAGGAAATTGAAAATCCCCAGGAAAATTCAGGCCACCCAGTTTTGTTTTTCTGGAAGAATATTCGATCTGGGGAGGCTGAAATTTGCAGAAAGACGATGTTATTTTTACTGACATTTTTATAGTAGGGTAAAGACTCTTCCAGGTGAATTCTTTCTGCAGTCTTATTGTAGTCCCTCAAATAGTGCAGTAAAAGCCATTGATGGGGTGGGCTATCACCCTCAAGATTGTGCTGCCTCATGCCATATGAACTCTAAAATGCACAACTGTGCTACATAATTAAATGATGAACAATGATTTTCAAGCTGTTTCGCACAAAAGAGATTCTGGAGGAAGGCACTGGCCTTGGACTTCTTTTACGCTAGCACTTCATTTGTGCTGGCTCTCCAATCAAATATTAAAGCTTTATTCTAAATTATGTACGAAACATTCTCACAAATCCAAATGCAACGTATCACACAGCAAAACGCTGCTGCTGGAAAGGCTCTATGATTTCACACCTGAATGCTCATGCCTCATGCTATTGTCATGCTGGCTGCCACTTAAAACTCCTGATAAGCTGGCATTTTCTCCAGAGGCACACGCCCAGTGCTAAGCAACACTGCTTCATGTCTGCATGGTTTCCACATACAGAGAAGGGTTTAAATATTATTATATATATTTTTAAAATTAAAAAAATGGTAAGCGAAAGGTTAAGAAATTTTATTTTGCAGGAGATGGTAGAGCTGCAGGGACAAAGACTGTGGAAAGTGAAATACTTAGCACGCTGCTGACTCCTATGGAGTCCCTCACTAATGGCATTTCTAAAGTGCCATTGATCTCTGTTGACAGCTGACTTTTGTGGAGTTAATGGCTTTTTCATTTTCAAAAAAACCTGAGGAACTTAATGATAAAAAGCACATGTTAAAATAATATTGAGTTGATAAATGACTCACATAAGCATCAGTTAATCAGTCAAGACTGAACACGAAGCGTAATAGTGGTTATCCATATTCAAATATTAAGATATCAATACCAAGTTTTCTTTCCCCTAAAGTGAGGTAGGCTACTTCAGAGACTTAGTGGTATGTAGAAAAGATGATTCAGCATTACTGTGCTTTTTGTAACCACACATAATTTTGTAGATATGAGATGGTATGAGGGAAATTGTTATGAATCATAAAATTCAAGCAACACAATATAAGGCAGACTGTACAGTATGTTAATTCATGTGCACTGGCAAACACATAAACACTCAGCTTCCATAGTGCCTGATTTTTCACTTCCTATCAGACTCTAATACTGTCTGAAGATTTTTATTTCATTACCCATAAGAACTCACATATTGTCCTGGATCCTAGCTCTGCCATTCATCTTTTACTGCAAATACTTTCCATTTTCATGCAACTTTAATGTTTGAGAAGAAATGTCTGAGCACTGGGTGTTGACTGGTTAGATTTTCAAAAGCCATGTGTTCAAACTTTGGCAAGGCAGACTGTTTCATGTTTTTCATGAAAAATAGGCACATTTACTGTTGATTTTAGAAATGACTATGTTAAAAAGATGTTTTATGAAACAAAGTCTGATCATGTGTATCCTGAAGGTAATTGATTTTTGGGGTTGTTTGTATATGCTTACTTTGGGATTTAAATTATATATATATTTATATCATGACTTTTTATGAATTTCAAGTTCCAGGGCAATGAAATTAGAAACAAACAGCATCTTGGTGTACTTCAAACATGCCCTTCCTTCCTTCAGTGAAGTAAAAGGGTGAAATGACAAGAAAATTATCAGGTTGGATAATTACTGGAGAAAAAGCCAAGTTTGCTTGATTTGTTGCTTGAGAGTTGGCATGGGCTGAGGCAGCTGAAATTTATTTAAAATGCAATGAGTTTTTGTACCTTAGAGTATGCCAAGAGTCAAAATCGTCCAGCATTTTTCTGATGGAACATTTCTCCTCTGGGATAGTTTTGTGCTTTGAAAATATAACTTTTTATGGAAACATTTTGCTTTCAACAATTCTCCTGATGCAACATGGAACATTGAGCATGGCTGATCTGGCCAGTTTTTGATCTCAGCAGCTGCCCACGAGGCTGGTGCTGCTCTTTGACTTTGGGGGCTTCCAAGGGTCAACAACTTCAGGTCTGACAGACTCGAAAACCCTAATCCCTACTCAACACTCCTAACATTCAGAAACTGCTGGACATAGCTTCACAAATCAGAGGAGAAATATCCTATTTTGTTAAATAGTAAATAGTAGGGTTTTGCCTCAGCTATTCCTGCTCCCTTGTGGTTCAGCTGAGGGCAGGGCCTAAATCTGCAGTATAACATAAACTTGTCATTCCCAAACTGGTTCCAGTGCCTCTGCCTCATCTCAGCTTCCTGCTGCATTGATCTGCACCTTCATTCAGGTGTGCGATGCCAAAAACTTTAATGCTGCCCTTCAAGATTCATTTTCACAACTACAAGCTCTAAAAATGAGCTGTACACCCAGTTTCCCCCAGACTCAATGACTGACCCATAAGAAGTGAAAAATTATGTTTATGAATGAGTCAGAAGCCAAGCCCCTTGTAGATGCTAAGCAGTACTCACACATATAACAATAATTATAACAATAATAATAAAACCCTATTTGGCCCACAGCGATTTCTTGTACAAAATAAGACACAATTCATGGCACGAAAATTTGAGACAAAGGGAGGCAAAAGACAGGTCGGTTATATTGGGTATAATAATCAGCAGACTTACAACAGGAGCTGCTTGACTGCTGACACAGAGCAATGACTATTATTTTTATGCAGCAGGCTTCCTGAGCCCTCCCAGGGCAGTATTTTGAAAGCATTGAGCTGATTAAACATGCAAGCCCCTAGGAGGGAGGCACTTAGCATTTCTTTGGGAAGCTGAGGAGATACCTAATTGCAGGTTTACAGAGCTCCAAGTACTTTAGAAGCTTGCCCTCTAGTTTTCCTTAAGAGTTACTGCCACGATGCAGTATTTACCAATATGTTTTGACTGGGACTTATCTCACTGTAACAATAATTTCCCCCTTTTTTTTTCACAAAAAATTGAAAACCCCAAATCCAGATCCTACCAACAATCAACAGTGTAAATAACCTAGATTGACCATTAACCCTTTGGGCAATGTTCTGTACTAAATCAGTATATAAATAGAGTTGACAAAACTACAATTCATTTGAAAACTAATGCTTGGGAAAAAATTAGTCTTTATTAATAGCAAACCCAGAAGCACGAGAAGACAAAAGACTGCCAGAAAAGAGTCTTTTGCAGTTTTAGCGCTTCAGATTGCTGAAGCAGCTGAAGGACACACTGTTCCTTTGCATTACTACTGAGAAGAGGCTGGGGGAAGTAAAACAACCACATTTCTGTGGTAGCCAGGGAAACACAGAAGGGCAGCAGCACAACCTACCTGCTTCTGCTATTGGAGTTAAAGGGAAAAAATGCAGCAGTGTAACCTCTAGAGACCCTTTTTGAACAGAGGGTTGGTGCCCCTTGACCCATCACCCTGGGAGGAGAGATTGTCCTGCAGATGCTCCCCTGCTGCTGCCTGATGTGCTCCCCACTTTAAAAATAAACTGCAATTAAAGTTACAAAGAGAATTGTCCCACTTCACTTCAGAAGCTTCCTAGAGCTAAACACCTAGCAAGGGCTGTGCCAGGATCTGTGTTTGTTTGGAAGCCTCAGGAAAGGAAAGGGACATATCTCTGCTGTAATTTCTGCCCTTTCAGGACTTTTCAGGGATATCATGGGCACTTGGACAGTTTGAAGCTCTCTGAGAGCAACACACACTGCTGTGTGTTGTTCTGCTACTGAAAGAGATGTACCCTGAGATCCCAGTCAGCTGAAGTGACATTTAGTGGTCCTTGCTGGGCTCTGAAGGCAGGGGAGGTTACTTCTTCTCGAGGCTGGTGTGAGCCAGGTGGCTCCTCAATACAGCTCCACATCAGGAACAAGGATGATGGGCAGCATGGAGGTGTTGGGGCTGGGGCCAGCCAAGTGCTGCCAAACCTGAAGCAATCCCTATCCCTAAGCTCTCTCACACTGATTTCTTTGCTCTCAATGCATTAGCAGCAAGCTCTGTGATCTTGAAGACACTGAGAAGAGGCTCCTCTCCAAGAAAGAAAATAGAAATCTCAGCTCTCTCTATTTGGGCAGCAATATCCAATTTATTCATCATGAATTCTGTCTCTACCACCACCTTACCCAGTCTGTACTGCAAATAACCCACATTTGACTCTCTGTGCTAGTTACAGTTTCTAAAAATGCTACTTTCTCCTGGTCATATGGTTTCTTCTCACCGAATTTATAATGTATGAGTGAGTGTTGTTCCATATAAATATAGTGTACATCTGATATGCCTACAGATAATATTACAGCACGACTGAACTGTGATTAATCGTGGCACTAATCATCCACCTGTTTTCTTTCAATATAACTGTGGCACATGCAAAAAAAAAGAGAGGGCCTGAGACAATGGTCACATCCCTGCAAATATATTCACAGATGAGACAGAAGGTGGCTATGGTTTTATTTTCAGTACATTTAAATTGAGACTTAGTGGTCTCTGTGCACTTTGCAAATACTTTTCCTGAAATTCTTAGCACTTCGTATGAAGCAAAATATATTGAAAAAATATAGCAAATGGGAGGGAAAGGAAAGGGTGGTAAGAAAATGATTGCCAACTCAAAACCCAACATAGTTTTTCCATAACCCAGATTTTCCATAACCCACATTCGCTGCAGCCTCCTCTGCATATTTAACTCTTATCCTACGTTTTATGGTTCCTTTGCCATGGAAAAGTGAGTTCTTAATCAGCTTGGGAAATTTGACAGCCGTCTTGCACCTAACCCAGAGGATCTCCTCAGAGATGGAAAAGCATGAAGCCAAGACATCATATACAGGCTGTTAATTTAATTTGACATGTTACTGACTGCATTAGAAAACTGTGTATTCTGACATCTGGTCCATGCAGGATATGTTCAATTCTTTACATTATCTCGCTTCTTCAAAGCTACTGCAGGTAGTGGGGCAGTTTGTCCGTTGACAAATAGCTTAATATTTGATACTTAAATCTACTGTACACGTGTAGTTTTTTTCACATCAGTAACCAGTATATATATATGTATATATATACACATGTATATGTTGTGTTTATAGGATTCTGTTATTTATTAGAGTTTCAAATGTAAGCCCATCTATTGCCAAGGAATAGATAGGTTTCTTCAAAACATAAATTAAAATGTTACAACATGTTGCCTGTACAAGACTGTCCTGTTAATATTTGATTTGCAATCTGTGACAGGTGAGCATTTAGAAATGAGTTATTAGGATTGACTAGAAGACATATGGGACAACTAAACTTTCTCACAGCACCATGTTTCAAACCACAAAATTGTCTTTTGACTAAACAAATTGAAAAGAAAAAAAAAAAATGTTTCTACAGAGAAATAGAAGGAAAAGCTGAGAGTAATCGCCTGCTGTTAAAAAACAGGTACCAGAGACCAATTATATTTTGGTTTTGAATTTGCAGAGCCATGATCTACAGTTTCTGTGGAAAAGATTTCTTCTGCTCAGCTCAGCAGAAAGGCTCCTCTCAGAATGTGTGTGCAGCAGCTCCTGCTGGAGCACTCACTCAGCTGTACCGGCACAGGTGCTGGATCTCACTGCAGAGAGACACAGAGCCCCATTCACTCCTAGCAGTGAGCAATATGCAACTTGAAGATTCAAATTTGGAGATGCACTTAAGTGACATATGAGCACAGTTCCTACTGGGTGGCCTTGGGGTTGAACTCCTTAGCACTGGAGGACAGTTCCAGCAATTTGGATACCTGAGGTGCAAATGGGATGCAGGTACTTAAATCCAAACTCGTGCTGCTCAAAACCATGATCCAACGTAACCTCAAACTGTGCCCATGCCCATCTAAAATGACCTGAGTTTAAATAACCCTACTCATCTGAGTACCAGGTAGATGTGTAAACCTGAGCAGCACCCAGAAGCTTGGTGGGTTTCCACAAACATTCCTCCTCAGCACCTACAGAGTTGCATCAGACTGCACAGAAGTGCAGCAGCAGCCACCCTGGTTTCTTTCAAATCACAGCTTGAGGAGACTGTTGCTACCCAAATTAGCCTTTAGACATGGTACACAGCAATCCACAGGCTAAGGCACACGGATGCTAGTTTCCTTACTGCCAGTTGAGCTCCACATTGCTAAGCTGCCATCAGACTCACTTGTCTACAGATTAATTTTAATTCATTTCTGCACAGCAGCCGAGCTTTAGCTCGAAGTCTAGAAAGGGCCCCCTCTGCCAAGGTAGTCTGCGGCCTCCAGGGAAGCAAGAATTGTGGGTTTTAATCCTTTTGAGGCAAAGAAGAACCTGACCTGGTTTATTCATGCTTCTTGGCTGTGTATGTGTGATAATCACTGAACCAAGGCAGAAGGGAGGGGCCACCAGCACATCTCATCTCTTGCATGCTTGCAAATTTTTCTACTTGCTTTTAAAAAAGTTAGAGCATATCTGGAGGAGACAGTTCACACTGTTTATCCAGAGTGATGGGAAATGTCTCCTGGCTTTACTGAGGACGTTGTTGAAGCCCCAGGGGAAAAAAATCTGATTGTTTTCAATTTTTTTCTGTCAGCTATGTCTAAACAGCTTTCCACACAAGCTTCACCATGCTGCTTGCAGAAGTCTCAAGAGTTTGTAACAGCAGCATATGCAAAACCATCTTGAGATGGCAAAAGAGAAACTTTCTGCAGGGCAGGAAATTTCTGAAGGGACCTATGTGATCAGAGGCACTGAGGACTATGGGTGAGACAGGATTCTCTACCTCCATTTTCCTCTCTCTGTAACCTTGTACATCTCTTTACAGCCAATTTCCTCTTGGGAGGAACCAGGACTTGACCCTGAGCAATGCTAGAGCACCCTGCCAGGGGAAGACAATGCTGGCCTCCATCCATCCCCTGGGACACAGAAATTGAGGCAGAAGGCAGTGCCATAGTGTGGCCCAGCTGTTCTCCACTCCTGCCTGCCCTCAGGGTCCGAGGCACTTCAGCTCCCCTTTTAGTGGTGAAGGCAGCGAGCCAGTGGGTGTCCCCAGGAGCTGGAGTTCAGGCTGTTGTTCCCTCTGGTAGGTCAGGCAAGGGGATCACCTCCACAGCAAAGAGGGCACCAGGAGGCACCAAGTGTCCCTCTGAGGCAGATGGGAACACAGCAGTGCAAGGTGTTGTTCTGCCATCCTTGGTGACTGTCTGGAGCTGCCTGCATCACTCTGCCCAGCATGGATCTGGTCCATGTGCTGTTAATAAAATTCCAGACGCTGCTGCGGAATGTGAAGGAATGCTCCATTGGCTCAAGGTACTCTACTGCCTTTGCACATGATTTTCATACCAGGGGCCTGCCTTGATGAAAATGGTTAAGATGCCAAAAATCTCACTGCAGATGGAGCCCCTAGGACTTGACTTTGCTGAAGGATGGTCCATCTTTAGCTCAAAAATGAGGCTTTTAGCCCCAGGTCAGCACAAGCTTCTCTGAGAGCCAGCCTCCACTCACCTCTAAGGTGTCAATTTAAGCAAGGCATTAGAAGTTGGAGCTGATCGCTCTGTTTGTCATGCTGCCTTAGGGAAACAGGTTTTTTTAGTTTCAATCAAACTGCAGATAACTTCACGCTTGGACATGGCCCAACAAGCTACTCTTTGTCAACTGAACTGTGGTGTTCAGCCAGGTTTAACACAGGTTTGGCCAGGTTCTTGTTCTCTACACATGTAAGGCAGAACACAAACATGGTTTGTGACAGACTTTGAAGCATTCACGAGCTCAGCAGTGGCTCGGGTGTTGTCTACTAATGTGTTAAACTGCAGTAACTGAAGACAGCAACACTTAGCTGCAGAATTTGCCCCAGAGTAATTATTCACATATATGATACCATATTGATTCTGTTCCGGAATAAAAATTTTAGAAGCATATAAAAAGCAGAAAGAGATGCAAGAGATGCCTGATTCGTTACTTTTTTAATGAAGGGCTTAAACTAAAAAAAGGGTACATGTGTGATATACCCATCTGGACTCACTTTGCTTTGAGCAAAATGGACTGAAAAACTGAAAATATGCCTCTTGTCTTCACAGAGAGAGCTCTTCTTTTCTTGAGAACAAAAAGAGAGAAATATTACATATTTTTTCAAAATAGATGCTTCCATTTAAAGCCTGAAGAGACACATCAATTCAAATATTTTCAGACAAAACCACAAAACCAAGGAAATTGAGAAATTCAGAATTAAAAGGTTTGAGATCCTTCATTAAGTATTTAATGGAGGTCTGAGATCCTTCATTAATTTTAGCAGAGAACATACTCTATCCCATCTTTAACAATCTTTGGGAAGGTTACTGCACTCAAGAGCAGTGTAATTCGTAAACACAGAAAAACTGAAGGTGTTCTTTTCCCTGTATTCCTCCTGTTTCAGCTCAAATATTTGGTTTCAAGTCTTCGGACATGCATTTCCTTCCATTTCAGTACATACTTCGTGCTGGTTTCATCTTCTGTGTAAAGGCAGCACGTTTCAAAGCTTTGAAACAGCAGTATCCAGTGATTGCCATCGTCCTTCCTTCAGACCAGGAGCAGTTTGGCTTTAGGGGAAGCTCTTTGTTCTTTGCTGTTTGCTCATCAGCAGCAGCAGCAGCAGCAGCAGCAGCAGCAGCAGCAGCAGCAGCAGCAGCAGCAGCAGCAGCAGGTTCAGCGGCGCTGCTGTCCCTCTGCGCGGCTGCGGCCGGCGCTGCCGGGCCGGCGGGCACGGCCCCGCTCCTCCCGGGCTGCATTTCCAGGGCAGCGGGGCAAGCACGGCCAGCGCCCTCTCCTTCCCTAAGTGCATCCCCGGCCACAGCCATTAGGTGCTCCCAGACTGCTTTTCTGTGCGCTGAAAGGCTCTGCAAATTCAGCTAGGAGTAACTGCAATTTCAAGAAAAGGTGTGCTCCAAGGCAATAAATGAGAACAAAGACCCAGAAGAGATAAAAGCTGAAGGACTCAATTTATTTTTTTTTTTTAATCCACTGAATAACTGAATTATTAAATTAAAAGCAATGCTACATCAGCTTTACCAAGATGGGGGAGTAAGTTCTGAACACCAAGACTGAGGGCTTTATTCTGCTTTTATGGAATCCATGTCTGTACATGAACCTCAGTCAAGTGCAGTCAGAAGAAAATACAGCCATACTGTTATAACCAGTAAATGGCAGGACAAAAAAACAGGCATTATACTTGTTCCCAAGTTGAAGTAAAGGTTAGTTCAGCTGAGTCGCCCTTCAGCTAGCTACTACCTGCAGCAAATCAAATTTGTAAAATTTTGAGCAACACTAATACATAATTCTGCAGGAAAATGCTCATTTCTGCTGTGTCGGTTGTTCTCTTAATACGTGGAAATACAGTGTATTTGAGACTCCTGCAGCAAATCAAAGGGGAATGAGGAAGTTAAAAGAGCAGCAGATAGGGACAGCAAAATCCAACAACACTGGAATCTTGGTATTTCCTCAGCAGTGCTGCTGATGGGGCAATGGATGTTGGCATCAGTGTTACGGTGAACTCTACCTACATACGATGTTCTACCTACACACAGTGAGCTCAAACACTGCAAAATGTTATTCTCAGAAGGAATTTGCAGACAAGTGTGAAATAGAGGTAGCCTTGGCATTAAAAGAGCTGCATTTTTCAAAAGAAGGCACACCAGGAGCAATTTGGTGGCTGAAGCAGGTGTAGTCCTGAGTACAAAGCAGGGCTTGTGACACTTGTAGATGGCCTGCTCCTGGACAGGGGTCACAAGGCTCATGCCACATCGAGCCAGTTCTGCAAGAGATGACAAAGTACAGTGATGCAGTAATATATGTGGTTTTTAAGCAGAAGGCTGTGAGAACATAATTAGGTAGTCTTCTATCAAATGAAATGAATAAAAACTGTAAAACAAAATGATGAGGCACTAAATTTAGAAGAAAATTCATTTGATTATCATATCAGAGCTGAGATATTTCAGATCATACTGTCAGTTTAATTGGCTACAATTTATGCAGATTTGATAAAACTATCTGAGCTGTTACTAACGTGGGAAGTCACACTTCATGTATTCCAAAGCAGTTAGCCTTTTCACTCTGATGTAGCACTTGAAAACCTTGTGCTGAACTGTGTAAAGTTGGAATGACTGGAATTGCTTATTATTTTGTGTTTCTGATGATGTCTGTCATTACAGTGTCTGATTGCTCCAGGCATATCTAACACTGGCAGGACAGTTCCCAGGAACAGAGACACAGCATCACTCTCATCTCACTCATGACTCTCTACCAGTGATCAGTATGATCTTGTTCCTGCTCTCCAGTTTCTAATGCCCACCGTTCCCTGGTTACAATTAGTTCTGCATGGATTTATATGACTTGGGATAGGTGTCTTTTAAGTCACAGGTCCTTCTCCTAAATACTTGGACAGCAAATAACTGAAGTTTTAGGGTTTCCTGATATCCTGTTCTGAGATTTCCAAGAGGAGTACATTCCAGTGGTACTTTTTGTTTGATGCTGTAGTTCATGGGCTAACTCTTAACACATCTAGCACAGATAAGCAAGAAAAATCCTGTTGACTGTATTCTATCTTCACACTTCACTGATCGCTTCACATCTGGGGTCTTCAGGAGGCCTCCTGCCTTTCTCAGCTTCTTTTGAGGGATGTCACCCCAGAAATTGCATCTAACTCAGGAAATCGAGTGTAAAGTTTAGTTTCTATGAAAATCTGTGTTGAACAGCACCAACGGAAGGAGAGGGGTTACTCTATAAAAGAGTCTAACAGAAGTTCAGGACCAAGTAATCAACAGAATGACCACAGGGAAACAGTAATTAAACAGCAGCGACCCTTTTTGGTTTTGATGAAAAGTTTCAGCTATCAAACAAAACTCTTGGAACTTTCTTCCAGAAATGTTTTTCACTTGAGAATTGAGCAGACCTTGGTGGGTCCCCATTGCTAGCATTGGAAGTGTTTTGTTAGTTTAAAGGCATCAATGTTTCAAAGGGAGAGGCTCAATGAAGACATTTCTCCTGTCTGTGTGTAGAGGCCTGTTCATCTCCACGTCTGCAAACTCTCTTGTGTATGGTGTATATAGAGCAGTATGCTCTATCTAAAAATTAGGAGAGACTTCTTCAAGTTATTACTTTGTGCTTGTCTCTTCCAGTAATAAAAAAAAAAGCTCTGTTTGAATATACAGTTTGGAAATAAAAGACTTTTTTTGCATATTTTTTGTTTTGAAAAAATACAAACATCCGTTCTTGTAGTTTTCTTTGAAGCAAAATGTTTTCGGATTTTTCAGGGTTTGTTTTGAAGTTATTAGTCAGTTTTCAAAACCACAAAGCATAACCTTTTCCTAACTAGTTTATGTAGAAGCATTTGTGGTTTATAAGAATATGTCCTGTTCTTTACTTCACAGAATTAACCTCCTAACACATACCTTCAAGCTTTCTTAGGCACCTAGAAAGCAGACTCTCTCCAGTGTGTTCTCCTCCCTCTCTTCCACTGTTCAGCTAGAGAATGAGAAGGAAGTCTCTCCTTGACTTGCAGAGGTCTGAGGAATGACGTGCTGGGTCTTACCACAGCATTGTGTCGGGGTTAGAGACTCAATTCAGGAGGGACAGCTGCAGGTCATGTTAGAGACAATTGTGCTGGTTTGGCTGGGGTGGAGCTAATTTTCTTCACAGTGGTTGGTATGGGGCTAAATTTTGGATTTATGCTGAACACAGGGGTGATAATACAGAGATGTTTTTGTTACTGATGAGCAGGACTTACACAGAGCCAAGGCCTTTTCCGATGTTCTTACTGCTATGCTGGTGAGGAAGTTGGAGGTGAATGGGAAACTGTGAGGAGACACAGCTGGGCAGGTGACCCAAATAGAAGCAAGGGAACTGTATTTTGAAGGCTGAAGAACTAGCAAAAGCACAGGAAGCTGTAATTAATTCCTTAGTGGGAAAAGTTATAATGTGCATTTTTAGCTCAGGGTAATCAACAAATTTTTTGTGTACATAATTAACAGCAACACCAAGGAACATATTATGCGTATGGATATAAGACCTTTATTCCCTAAGGGACTTCTGTCAGGGTTTATTCCTCTTTCTTTCTTCCCTGAGTGATGCCAATCTCAGAGGCTGCTCTGCAGACAAGATTTCTCATTTTATGTGGGGCAGAATTCTCTGCATAATGCAAAGGCTAAGCTGCCCTAGGAAGATTTTGCTAGTTCTTCAGCCTTCAAAATACAGTTCCCTTGCTTCTGTAACCTGACAACAGAACTGCCTTCTGCAATAAAACCACCCTCCCCAGCAGAGCTCCAGGTAAAGACAACAGTTTATCTACAAGTACTGCATCAGATGGTGAGAAACCATCTCATCGACATTGTGGTGGGGATCCTGACAATCCCTTTCTCCAAACACAACCAGAACACAGTGCTGGGAGTGCTGCCCCTATGTCCATGACAGACTGTTTTGTAACTTCACGACAGTAAATTTCTCTTTTTGCCTTTTGAGAAGTTCTTCCACTAAAAAATCTCCTTCAAGAGGAAAGGACGACACCACTTAGCTGAAGGTTCAGGTCCTCTGAAACCAAAGTCCAACATTTAGATTCCATGGCCCTTCACCGTAAAAAGATTTGTTACACAGCCCTCCACACTTCAGGACACAAAAGGTGAAGGGATACAGAATAAAGAATGAACATGAGTTACAGAAGTAACCTGCTGCCATTATCTATATTCTCAGGTGAAATCCCAGTTTGTGCTCAGGCCCATTGTCAGGTACAATCACCATACCAATTATCACATGAGATATCACAACAATCTGAAATAAATCTCAGCCACACTAGGCTCCATTTGTCACAAACTAAACGCTTCCAACCATTACTTATTCAATAGGGCATATATTTTTAGTGTATGATATTTTGCTACTATTTTATTTTGCATATGCTTCTCCCTGTGCATGTAGAAATGTGCAGGTGTGAAGGGAGCAGAAAAAACATATTGTAGATGGGGAAAATGGAAATGAATCATAACTCACGTTGTATATTAAAACTAGGCTGCATCTAACCCATCATCTACAGGTGTGGAGGAAAAAATCTTTATGACAAAGTAGAGTATGCTAATTAGCTAATTATAGATGATAGGCCAGATCCCCATCAGAGGATGACTACAGGAATATCTGAACTGAGGAGCACTTGATGACCTTCAGTGGATCCAGCTTCACGACATCTCCCTAATTACATTCCTCCCACAAACTGTTATACTCACAACTATGATCTTAGCAACTCTATTCATGTTTCCTAATTTGGCAAAGAGCAAGACCAAAGATATTCAACAGAAGTTACTCTAAAGTGCAAATTATGTAGGAACGGGTTTGCAAATAATGAACCAACCTACTGCTTTGCAGCTTTCTTATTTTTGCTGCTGGGTATGCATGCTGTTAAACTGAGCAAGAAAGCATGGATCAAAATTGAAACAAAATTAATCATGTTAGCTTGCAATTTACTCAACCTAACCATGAAATATGACAATACAGGAGGTAAGGTTGGAAATAACTGCTGTGGTTGTAAAAGCTTTGATATTTGTGACCCGTTAAAGTGTACTTTTGATACTTTTATTGTACCATATTATAGGATCACAGAATGATGGACATTATCCAGAGTATTAGCAGTTACTGTTTCAAGTAGTTAGTTCCTACAGAGTACCACAAGAAAGAAAAATAATATCAAAGGGAAATCCCTCAATAGTGAATATCTGAGAAGATTATAGTACTGATGTAAGAGAGAATTAATTTCCAAACTTTGAAAATCAAAGAACACCCTCATCTATCAGTACATACCCTGCACAGGCATATTCTATTGACCAGTCAAGTTCACCATCCTTTTGAGATCATCACATCCAAAGGATGATCTGTAACCCCTTCTTGTAGATGGAGCAAAGTATTAGGCAGATGTGAGTGTGAATTTCTTGCAGACTGAGAGAATCTTCTCTGGATTTGCATGATCAATCATAACACAGCTCTCTGACTTTATCTAAGGCTGCAGGCCATGACTGAAACACTGGAACTGAAGAATGTCCTCTTATAGGGGACAGTCCTTAGATTTAGTATCATTCAAGGCTGCTGGATATGGCACATGATTAATTTACATCTCAATTTTATGTGGAAGTCATGCACATGCTTAGTTCTGCACAACATCCAAATACAAACTCCCGGGCTCCAGTGAGTACTGTACCTGCAACCCTTGTAGAAACTAAGTTTTCAGATATGACCTGCGAGTCCACTACCCAAAATCTAGAAATCTGTATCACTGTCAGAACCTGATAACCAATACTTCAAAAGAAGGACAGAGACAGAAATTAATAATAACCTCACTGCTTTCAAGATGCCCTTTAATTTGCTGACCTTTCTGTAGAAAATTTTCTTTAGAGTGAACATCTGAGCATGCCCTAAATGTTTCTGTCAGATTCTCAGTAAGGTAATTACTAAAAAAATTTAAGTGTTAAAAATAGCAATCATCTGAGAATAAATATGGGGTTAAATTTATGTCAAAATATCTCTTACAGTAAAAAAGCTCTTTAAAGCATCACATTAAAAATTCATATTTCTCTGGGTAGTGCTTTAGTGAAATTACTAAAATGTTACATTTTACAAAATGTTATTTTTCCCCCTCCAAGTTTCCTGAAGAGAAAGACTCTGTTGTTTCTTTAAAATATCAGGAACATTATGACACAGCAGGGTAAAAGCAAGAAAAGACTCAATGCTCTTTCCTTCCAAGTGGCGTATTTATGCTGTACATAAAAAATAAGTTAATGATGCAGTGTGCACTGGGGTAATTCACTAAAATTGTACACCATTTCTTTTAAGATTCCTCATTCTTAGCACTTCTGCATTCCCAGAACCCTTTTGCATTGCTTTCTGTTTTCCTCTGTTCTTCATTTATGCTTCTGTGCAGTAAACTCCAGATGATTTTGTCCTGCTCAACTTAACTCCTCTGCCTCTCTTCAGGATAAAAAGGATTTATCTGTCAATATGCACAACTAGCAATTCAGGTGAATATTATTTGACACAACTATCTCTTTCTTACTGTGGCCAGGGTGGGGTTTTTTTTTTTTGTATTGAAACTTCTGTGTACATCTGAGTTTTCATTGTAATTGCCTGATATATCTTTACTGACTCAGACTTTTCAAAGGAAATCAGAGGATAATTCCATGGACAGAAATGATCATTAATTTCTATAAGGTTCAGAATGTAGAACAACAGAGGTTTATGGGTCTTGTTTGAAATCAGATGTAAATTATTCCAAAGTTGGCACTGAAGTGCTGAATATTCCCTTTTAAATGAAACTGTCATAGAATCATAGAATGGTTTGGGTTGGAAGGGATCTTTAAAGGTCATCTAGTCCAACCCCTCTGCAAAAAGCAGAGTAATTTTCCACTAGACCAGGTTGCTCAGATCCTCATCCAGCCTGATCTTCAATGTTTGTAGGATGGGGCATTTACCACCTCTCTGGGCAACCTGGTCCAGTGTTCCATCATCCTAATTGTAAAAATCTTCTTCCTTATATCTAGTCTGAACCTAGTGTCCTCAAGTTTAAAACCATCACTCGTTATCCTGTGACAAGAAGACCTACTAGAAATTCTGTCCCCATCTTTTCTCTAAGCCCTCTTTAAGTACTGAAAGGCCACAGTGAGGTCTGCCCAGAGCCTCCTCTTCTCCAGGATAAACAACCTCACTCTGTCAGTCTGTCATTCATAAAAAGGTGCTCCTGCCCTCTGTTCACCTTTGTGACCCTCCTCTGCATTCACTCCAGCAGGTTCATGTCCTTCCTGTGCTGGACTACAGCAAGTCCTTGGGTGACACAAATAGCATTGGGTATGTTTGTGTGATCAAATACATGGAACCATTAGCATGTTCATTTTGAATTACATAAATAAATCAATATCAAATAACTAATGTTCCAAATGAGCTTTTTGAGAATACTGACCTACTTGTCCATTACTGCAATAAATTTATTTGCATTATAAAACATTCATTTGTAGTTAGATTGTAAAAATACAAGTCCTGTGTTTTGCAAAACTGAAATTTGTGCTTATGAAGAAATATGTTATTTTTAAGGTGGCTTAGATATTCCAAATACACTGAATTGTGAATATACTGAATAGACTACTTGTTAGGCTGGTTGATGGGTGCCATATATCACTGGATATAGTCTTCAACATGATCTATGTTTGAAATAACAGAAAATCCCAATTATGATTTCTAATATCTTTTCTGTGAACTATGGGGTGTGACTCCAGGTCCATGAAGTGATTGAAAAGCCATCTTTTTACTTAGAGAAGTTTCTGGATCAATCTGCTTCTCCTAGAGTCATGCAAAGAACTTCTCTTTTACTCACCTGCTTCTTCCAGCTACTGTTCAGCTTTGGGGACATATTTCAGCTCACTCTTTATGTTCTGAATCTCTGACAAATTGACAGCAGGACCTGGAAGTTTCTTAGCTCCTGGGAGGTGTTTCTTCTCCTTCTCCTCCTCTGTTGAAGCAGGAACATTCTGCACGAAAGGACACCAGTGACTTTCCTGCTGCAATAGTAGTCTCTTGAACGTGAGCATAGATCAGTTATTTGAAAGAGAGGAAAGGATGTTTTTATCCTAAAGGCAATCCCAATGGAAACTGGGATGGAGGCACAAAGAGATAGGTTATTTTGTTGGTTGTTGTCTAAAATGTCTAAAAAGAATAGAAGATGCTCAGTAGAGGAATGTGGATAAGAATTTACAGTGCCAGACCATTAGCAGAAAATAACTAATGGGAGAGTTAAAGGCAACTCCAAGTCCTTCATATTTTAGATGACAAAAAAAGTAGAAGAACCATTTTTATCATCTAATGCCTTTAAGAGTTTCACAGTTGCCAGACACTTGGAGAGGAAGATCATCATGCACCTCTGCAGCTCTAGAGAAGAGCTATGATAATAGGTTATGGACTCCAAAAGTTCCATGCAAGATCAACATGAATTGAAATTTAACTTTTCATAACCTCACTTGCAAGACCAGAAGGGTTTTTTACATTTTATGTTTGACTTAGGGTAGTGCTGCATGCCTATTTTGCTGACGCTGTAAAAGTACAGGTTAAATAACAGCACTTACACAATAGTGAGCAACTCAGCTAATTTCAAAATGGACCACAGCATTTCAGTCCTTGGTACTTCCTCAGCTGTACTATTGCTTCTAGGTGACTAGAGCAGGTATTTTAGACCATTTCTATCCTAGACTGGGTAATGTTTTGAAGGAGTTGCTTTCCAGAAAGGATTTTACTGTTTTTCCAGTCTGTTGTGTATTTTATAAAGCTGGCACACAGGAGGAATCAAATACTTTTAGAGATTAATTTATATTTTACTGCCAATAATTTCATGATGAAATTATTTTTTCATTTTTGATTACTCTGTGAATGTCCTCTTGTGATGGGCTTTTTAGAGTTCAATTATGATTTAGATTTATTAGCCACCCTTTTTGAAAAGGTGTATTAACTGTGAACAGTCAATTCTGAATATTTAACTTAATTTCTAAAATTCCAACAGTACTTGTCAAATATTATTGGCCAGTAAACGCCTCTTTTTTTTCTCTGTTGATTAATGGACTACATGCTAATCAGGGAGCAGACTTTGCAATATACAAGCAAGGTATTGTAGGAAACTGACTTTTTCTTCCTATCTGATCTTTAAGGACTTTCTTAAGATCACTATATACAAGCAAATTGAAGTGATAATTAGATTGCTTGGCTCAGTAAACTTGTATTATCTTTTCTCACATTTTAACCAATACACCATTAATTAATACAAGACAATACTAATAATATTTTACTATTGTTTTTGCTGGATCATTTCAAATCCCAGCCAGTAATTCAGCCCCAAGTACTGTATGTACTGCCTGATATCTGGTTTAATAACCTAACATTCTGAAACAGTAGCAAAGCACAGCGGGAGAATAAGTAAATTGATACAGAAGCTGTCTGGAAGGATGCAAAAATTGTATCAGTAGTCAAAGATGCCATGAGCTTGTGTAGTTTACTTTGACAGTTTCCTAGCTAATCTGAATAATCAGGGCAAACAAGCATTCCCTCAATCCCGTTGTTCTTATTAGTACACAGCAGAGACCATGTAAAAAATACCATTTCAAGTCACGTGCAATACCATTCCTCTTATAGAACAAATGGTGCAAGCTTTGCCCATGTTTTGGAGACTTTGTGCTCTCTAAATTGCTGTCAGCTTTCTCTTCCAACCTCAGGTGTGTGCTATTTATGACTTCACCTCTTATATCACTCATTCCATGTGCAACACACAGCTGAGATTAGACTATGGCCTTCAGTTCTATGGAAGGAAGCCTGAAGACTGACTTAGATATATGATAAGAGTTAAAAAATACAAGCATGGGAATGCTCTGACTGAAGAGTTATTTTCTGTAATTCTCATCCTCCATTTCTTTTCATGTTAATATGTCTGCTCCATTGACCTTCAAAAATACACGTTCCTATCTGACTCCACCACCCCTTTGAGTAAGATCCATATTCCCCTCATCTCCTATGTCAAGGCTTTAAAATACAGTGGAAAATGCACTGTTAGCAGTGATTATGCGCTGTTAGCAAAAGTTACATTTGTATAAAACTGCATTGAAAAATCATGAGCTTTATGGCAAAATTTATGGCAAAACTTAACAAGATGAGAAAATCAAAATGACGAGTTCACTGTTAGCATTTTTATCCTATTCCTATAACAAGATCAGTTTCCGTAGTGTTAACTCCCATTGGTTTGGTTAAGTATTGGCCATAAAACCTGGGCCAAGAACTTCCATAATGTCTGTCTCACAGAGAGTATTCATGTAGCTGAGAAACAAAGCAACATTCAATTACCCAAACAAATGTAATTATCAGCACCAGTCATTTATTTTATTTCTCAAACACTACTGGAATTTGCACATGCTGTATTAGTTTCTGCTTAATAACATGCACTCCTTCACCAGTTTAATTGCTGCAGAGAGAATATGCTTTGATTTCTTTCCAAGGGAGAAAACCACAATATATATTCAAAGTCAATTTATATGTTTGTTTTTTAAATCTTCTTAAGAGCCAAGTCAGCCTAGGTTTGATTACTTCAGGAAAGTTCTCTGTAAACAGAGCACTGTTTATATCAAAATATGGCAAAATTCAGAAAAAAAAAAAAATCTGACTGAGACACAAAAGGAAGAATTGTCTCTTACATAGCCTTTCCTGCCCTTGGCTGTGAGGAGCAGTGGGAGCTCTGGCCCAGTAGGATAAGTTCTCATGTGGGGATTATGAATCCAGACTAAGCAAACTGGCCAGGAAACCAGGAGCATCCATCTTTTTTATCTTGCTTGGAGTATCTACCACTGCCTTTTCTTCCACTATTGGTGTTAGGGTCTCATTTGTAAATGAAGTTAATGGTAAATAGGATGCTTTAATATCATTCAGAAATATGATATCTGTGTTTAATCATAACCTTTGTGATCAATGTTAGCTAAGGTATAAATTGGATTTTATATTCACAACTCTGTGTTAAACACTCCCTCTAAAACAGAAGCATGAAAATACAGAATTCAGTCTAAAATGGAGTATTTTCACCCCTGGGCAGGTAAATGGGTTTGGAATTTTGGTTTAACTTGCAAATGTCTTCACATTCAATTTCTTCTTGTTGATAAACCTTCCAAAAAGCGTTGTGTTTGAAAACCTGTTCTAATACTGTTAAGCTGTAGCAATAAATCACACCACAGGGCGGCAGGTAGCAGCAAAGTCTTCCAAAGCCTCGCTATAACTTTTCCTGCTGTAGCTCATCAGCTCCTATCTGCTGGAGAAATCCTGGCTCTCTCTCCTGACAGCAGATATCATCCCGCTGTGGAAGCAGAGCTACACACCTTCAAAACATTTTATATTCCTGTAGGTGCCTTGGCACCAAAAGCAGAACAATTTATACATGAAGTATTAGTAAGTGGCCATTTATTTCCATGAATGATCAGTGCATGTTCAACTGTGGTACCTAAGATTGGCATGCAGAGCTTTAAGATCACTTTAAAGGCTTTTTTTTCCCCATTTTATGGCAGGGATCCTCCACAGAAGAAAAAAACCCCTTTTTTTGCTTACCTCCTCCACTTCTTCAGGTGTAAGTTCTTTTCTTTTATGAGGGTGGCCTGCACCAGGTCGAAATGCTCCCATTGGGATGTTAATATTAGCCTGTGAGAAGGAAATTGTGATGCATATAATAGTGACTGATAAATAAACATACAGTTAGTAAATGGCAAATCTCAAAAGGGGTGGGACACTCATCTAGACATTATCATGGTTTCCAAGCACTTACACCTTCAATGCATGCATCATCACACCACTCCTCTGGGAAAGAGAAGTGCTTTCATCTTCATTTTAAAACGAGAAAGTGAAAAAACAAACTAGAAAGCTTTTGGAGTTCTGCATTTTAGACTAATGCTTCCTGATTTCATTGTACTTTTAAAAAAATGAGTACTGGAGACTGAAGTGTCTTTAGGCACCTGCGTCTGCTTCAGATAGGTCAAAGTCAAACAGAAAGTGAGTGCCAAAAGCAACATTTAAGGGTAAATCATGCAAACCCTTCAGTAACGCCCAATCACTCTCCATTCTCCAATGACACCAGTTTTCACCTCACCTAACCACAGGTAGCTTAGAAGGGAAGCCTGCCCTGAGTTAAGCCATAATTGTTTAAAATGTGATTTTACCAACAAAATTTACCCATGGGTGCTACGAACTGCAAATACTTGAACCAGCTCCAGCACCGGGCAGACCAGTGGCCCCTTACTTCAGCAAACTCCCTACAGAATGATACCCACACAACTGCATCGATCTGATCTTTTATCTGGAGCAGAAAGACAGTAGCCATAATATATTTGGGGTTGATAATAGATATCTTAAAAGTAAAGATTTTGGGGAATAGAATGGCACAAAACACTGCTTAGGAAAGAGCAGCTGAAAAGTATCTGTTTTCCAATGTGACCCAGCCCAGATTATTTTAAAAGTCAAATGCCATAATCAAGTAAATGCACAATTTATACTTATTCTGATCTTGTGATCTCAGAAGAGAAGTTGCTCCTAGAAAGTGTCATCAAAATACCATGACTCCCACTGGTAAAACCAGGGGGTGGATCGGGAATATTATGGAGAGGAAGCAGAGAACCTTCTAACAGCGAGCTCTGTTCTTGTCCTTTACCATCTGACTGATCTGCTCTAAATGAAGACGAACAATCCCTTCCTTCTGCTCAAGTTATGGTCTTGCAGATCATGCTCAAGTTATGGTCTCGCAGATCATGCCCCACTTGGGCAACCTCAGGAAAACAGCCCATGGTTTTCAGTAACAACAACTGTTCTGACGGCTGTAATCCAATGACCAGCAAATTAAGAATCCATCTGCCAGGAAATGAGTGCTTTTCCCTGTATTCTACTTACCTGTTTCCCATTATCTAATTTATGCAAGATGATACTGTAATTTCAGTGGGGCTGCCAAATACCTGCATAGACAACCAGGTATTTGTTTCATAAAGCTTTTTCACTGCACATTAGTTTAGATATTGTGAAACTTTTCACCCGCACTTTGTAAGTTCCCAGGAGACAGGGCATTTTCAGCCTCAGAGTTCCTAACTCATTATTTCATGTACGGGTGGAAAAAAACCAGCTTTGCCATTTCTAATTCTAAGGAACTGCTCTGCCAAGCTCTGGTATCTCCAGACAGCTTCCATTTTTGGAACGGGAAGCTTCTCTGCAAATTATAGCTAGCATGGTCATGCAAGTGTGCAGGGTTGAATCTTTAAGAAAATTCTCTCCTTTTAGTGCTCATCCTGAACTTGGACATTCCTTCCCCTTGGAGGCAGCCAAAGCAGAATCCAGCCTCCCACGGCACATTACAGCCCTTGCATGTCACACTGTGACTGACAGACCAACTGTGACTAAAAGTGGTTCAGAAAGCAAAAACGAACCACTAAGTCCCAGGCTGCTAATTAAATTCAATAAACCACTCTTTGGCCTGCTTCAGCACTTTCCCAGTAATCTGTGTCACACGAAAGCAGTTTGTACTTTTTCATCTGCAGTAGAGACAGTCATGTCAGAGTTTGGGCAAGAAGTACGCAGTCATGACATAATAACTTGATAAAATGAGCATCCTTTAAGACATAGTAAATAACTGTCTGGATCTGATAACACATACTGAAAATTAAAATATTTCCAGTATGACATGAAAGTATAATATTTCCAAACAATTCCTGACCAGAGGTACCAATGTCCTGAGCTGTAAATCTCTCTTAATCCAATGCTGATCCTGTCTTGCAGATGAGCAGCTGTGTAATGGGTGGGCCAAATTCTGTACACCAGCATAGCTCTGGTCTTGTGCTGTGATCGGCACAAGTTCACAATTTTGTTTTAAAAATATGTTTCAAGGCTTTTGTCAACTCTAAGTTGAGATGGAGACATGACCCTCGGGGATCTCCATCCAGTAAAATGCTAAATAGGAAAATTTCTGTTCCAGACTCCTGAAATCCTAAATTCTAATTGCTTTAGACAGACTTTCCAGGTGTGATTGTTATGTTTAGCCATACTAATTATGAAAACTACTGATCTTGCCTCTTTCTTTGTTTGAAAGGCCTACCATACTGCGTGCCATTGCAGTTTTTGTAATGAGTAGGTAGGTAAGTGCACTGATGTACTCTACCAGGGTCTTTCTGAACAGACCAAAGGAAAAATACCTGTGAGAGTGACATACTAATATATTGCTGGTTTGATTCAGTTGAACTGGTACTTAGAGATTTTTTTGGTGTGTTCTTCCTTCTGTTTAATAGAGAGAGGGTATTAAGGTTAGGCTACAACTGATGCAGCTGGGCATGAGTTGAGGACTGTTATGGGTAAGCCCTTCACAGCATCACAGCCATTCCTGGCTGTCCAGATGGATGACTGAGTAATCAAGAAAGACACTTTTGTATAAAAACATTTAATTTTAAAAAAAAAAAAAAAGAAGGAAAGAGGGAAAGAAGGAAAGAAAAAGAGAGAGAGAAAGAGAGAGAGAGAAAGAAAAAGAAAGAAAGAAAGAAAGAAAGAAAAGAAAGAAAGAAAGAAAGAAAGAAAGAAAGAAGCTGTAGAGAAAACTGAATAAAATCCAGAAACAAACAAACCAACAACAACCAAAAAAACCCCTAGGAACCTCCTCACCCTTATCTCTGGGGAGAGCCAGGAGTGTTTAAAGATAGAATAATTTTGTCAGAGCTGTTCACAGCCTTTTACACACTGAGAAGTGGAGGTCAGCAATTGTTTCCAGGAATTAACAGTACTTTGATCCTCTACTGCCCCAAACTACTCTTGGTAAACAGTTGCTGCCCTTATCTGTCACACATCTGTATTTAGAAGATATTGGCAAGCGAACATTTTTGTCTACATCTCGTACAGTCAGAAAAAAGCCATTTCAGACTCAGAACACCATGAAATGCTTCAGTTAGTGAGGTGTCACTACATTCTTATTGCTGCAGCATGATGTACATCCTCCAGGGCACGTCAGTCCTATTATACCAGCACACAATAGCAAAGGATCATAATATATGAATGACAATATATAAAAGTAATGTGACATTTTGAGTCATGGTTCTTTGAGTGCTCAAAGTGGAATAGCCATCAATTCAAGTGCAAGTCTCCCATCTAGAGAAGATGAGACTAGAACCATCTTTGATACAATGGTTAATAGATATGTTCTAAAATTTGTGCTGTAATTTTTCTCATGATTCAAATTACCTTTGCAAAAATTAAAGTTTCTTAAAATATTAAACTTATTGATTAAATTTAATGCATTTTTAAAATGAACAACCTAGGAACATTGCTTACATTTAGAAATTGGAAAGTCATCCTAAAAATAAAATGCAGCCTATCATTACATGTTTAAGAAAAGGTAAACCAATTAATTCCTTAAAAATGGTTGTATGTGCCTATGGACTTTAAATGTAAAATGTAAGTAAATACTTTTCAGCTATTAAATATCTATATATTTTCATTAATCACACGAACATTTCTAGAATCACTGTGAAAGAGGGATGAAAATTTGAAGTGAGTGAAATCAATATTCTGGCAAAATGGCAATTTTTTTCTAATTTCAACAGAATTAGACTACAGTAGTTTGCATGCCTATCTCAGTAGAATTGATGATGATGATGATGATAAAGAGGATCTGCATTTTTACAGTGCCTTGCATCTTCAGTATGCTGTCTAGCCCCTAGATAATTAATCTTGATACTCCAATCCATTGCATTCGTATTAGCTCAAGAAAACAGAGAACAGAGCAGACTTTAGAAACTCCATTCTGTGTTTCTTAGGTAAGGCAAGCTAAACTCATGGTAATACTTCATTGGAAGTGCATTTTGCAAAATACATGAGAGTTCTGTAAGATTCTTCAGTTCAGAAGATATTTTGGCCTTTTGACAAGAACCATTGATAACATGAATAAACACATTCTTCATGATGCTATTTCATTTTGATGTTAGGATAATTCTCCAGCTGTTTATTTTACAAGTATGCAACAATCAACTTCATCCTTATAAGCATATTACATTGAAGAGGTAGGTGGCAGACAGGAATCTTTCAAATTTAAAGATCAACATTTCTCTCATTTTCATTTTGCTTCTAAATAAAATGCTTCTTAAACAATTATTTGAAGTTGAAGGTTTTTCTCCTTAAGGAATGCAGTTATGAAGAACTTCACAATGCTCATGCCATCTTTCTACCCTATAATTCTCCCAGCATTATACTGGCTTTGTGGAAAATCTAATGGTTGCAGGAATTTACTTAATTCAATTATTTTTATTTAATCTCCAGTTATGCAGATGCATTACCATGTTTTGCTTAGATGATTCTCCAATAGGCATAATCTAACCCTGGAAAGCCCATGCAAACAAGAGATTGACAAACCTATCTGTTCCAGTATTTTTATCAGCTCAGATCAAAAGATGATCTCCAGGTCACACTTTTTCATATCTACTAAGCTTTTCACTCTAACAGAATAACCCCAGCTAGCACTCCTATGGTGCTTTGTCTGAGTAAAAATGCAGTCTGCCAAGCAATGGAGGTTGAGATTTACTATTTTATTATATATTAAAAACATAAATACTGTCTCTTACCTGAATGGCTTTGACATGTGATGCTGGTTGTTTTGACATGTTTTACGACAGAGGCTTATCCCTGCAAGCAAAATTGGAAAGTGTTACAGGCTCTGACATTCTGATAGCTATGGAAGATAAGCTAGAACTTAACCCATGCTGCCTCTTGACAGGTATCCTTTTCATCTGCCCAGCTCCTGTTTCCATCTCAGTTTCCAAGCTGATTAGTTATTCCTTCTGAATATCAGAAGGAGACAGAACACCTGAGCTTCCCCAATTAATCTTTCATAGCCACAAATGAAGCTATCTCTTTCACATTAGAAACAATAATGAGTAGAGATAAGGAATCTCTCAAACCTTAACAGCACTGTAAAATGAGTAAGAATTAAGGGAAGCATTTGAGAATAAACAATGTATGATTAGCCCTGTCACAGTATGTATGAGGGAATTATCAGAACTTTCCGTTTAAGCCTTCACTCAAATAAAACGTAGCTTGTTAGAAAATACTGATAAATGCAGACATAATCATTTTCTGAGTCACAAATCCTTGCAAACCTTTAAAGCCTGCAGACTGAAAGTGACCAAGATGGTCAAACAGAAAAGTTCTCCTTGACAATTGCTAGTGCACAAAGTAGTCACCCTTCAAAGTTTTAGATCATATAGATTCATCAATTTTCTTTAGCAATAAGGTCAAAAATAACATATTTTTCCATCTAATTTTATGCAGGTGGAGAAATATGGACTGATACAGTATTAATATACAGTAGCAAAGTGAAATACACCAAAGTAAAAAGGAAGAAATTTTATCAGCAGATTATTTGAAACACCATCTCAGCCTTTTATGCTCTCACTGAGAAGTTAGATTTTAACTGGACTACACTTTCATCAAAGTCTAGTTATGTAACTATAGTATTATAAAGTAAGGTAGTAATTCTTAAAGCTGAGAAATTAATTCACCAGAGAAGTCACTGATCACCACCAAACTACGGCACATTTCTGATACTGTATTTAACCTTAGATAGGAAGGGAAGTAATGAGAATAGAAATAAATGACATAGGAGAGAACAGTAGAAATACACAGAGAAATGAAAAGTGTGTCAAAAACTTGGGCACTCCAAATGAGACTGTACCAATAAAACATATAGATGAGCTGTAGGTTGGATTCAACGTGGAATATCAGCCTGAAATTGTACTGCTGGGACTGACTGGAAGATTTCTTCCTGCATATTCTCACATCGGTTTTAAATCTGTGTACGATGCTGAGCAGGACTAAAAGTACAAATGACCTGCCATTAGAGGTCTCCCTCTGGTCACACTCTCAGCTGCAAAAAGTGCTGTCCAAACAAACACAGCATTCAGTCAGAGGACAATCATGTTCATAAATTGCTTTGGGTTTAAATTGCTTCCACTAAATTAATAAATCAGAAAAAATCCCACTGTGCGAAATAAGACCAGCATTCTTTTAATGAGTTTTACACTGTGGTTTTACATATAGAGTCTTTAAAGCAGAAGGCATTTAAAAAAACTTCAGAATTCACTTTAAGGGATGCAATCTCGGCCACTGATGTTCATGACAAAATTCAAACAGATTTCAAAAACACAAAAAGATTTACTACACTCCGTCTCCTTTATTTTTGAAAATCTTTGTTATGTGTATAAATAATTGTTCTGTTGACCAGTGACTGTATTCCAAAATAAACAAAAACAATCCCTCAACTGATTGGGAAGATAGGAGTCATAATACAGAATGTTTAATTAATTTTTTTATCAGCTTCTCATCTTTCTAATCAGAACAAAAAATGGAAACAAAAGCACAGGAAAATACATTAAGCATTTTGAAACACAGTGGATCTACTTCCCAAGCACTGTCACAAAGAAATTCTTGCTAAGAATGTACTTCATCTTGCATGCCTGTGCATTGCAAAAACACCCATACATACCTCTTGGGTCACTTACAGATAAATGGCAAGGATTTACCCTGAACCTCAGCTTTAAAACAAGCACAGCATTAGTGCTCCCCAGCGAGGTGCTCTGGGTTCACAAGCAGTCAGTGTTCGAAATTACTGCAATCAGACACCAGTTCCTAAAGAGGGATGCATGATACAATTGTGTAGGACTGCTTTTGGAGGAGGTGATTTTCCTACCAGACCCTGCTGTCCTCATTACCGCCAGAGAAATCAGGACAACAGCACACTACTGAGTAAAAATAGATCTCTGGCTCTTTCCCCTTCCCTCCCTTCCCTGAATTTCCTTACAGAGCAATACTGACCATCAGTCACAAGAAAGTAAACCTTAGATTACAGAAGTGATTAGTTAATTTTTATTAATTCCTTTGTTCTTTCACGGTGTCTCAAAGAGAAAGTCAAGAGTGTTGCACTGATTGTATTAAGTTATTCCTGGTATTCCAATCAGCTCTTCAAACTTGAAAAAAATCTCACTTCATACTCATTTCCACAGCAGGATTTCACATCTCTGGCAGGCAGAGAAACGCAGACATGCAGCCTGTATTCCCCGGTGTCTTTTTGGCCTCCCCACACCTTACCTTCTACCTTTTATGGGCTGCATGCTGAGCCAAACTTAGAAAGCAGTGGCAGTGTTACTTCAATTTGGAGCTGGTTTACGGCAGACTTCCCTTGCAAATTCCCTCGATTTGCAGTGAAAGTACACATGAGTAGGACTACTTGTGAAATATAGGACTACTGCAGTGAAATAAATGAGTGTTTTGAAGCGAAACTTTTTAAAACAAAGGAACCTATCTTCTGTCTCTCTGCTAAAAATAATTTCTGACAGGGCTGCAGCAAGATAATAAGCTGATTTATTCAATTTGCTTTAAATACGATGAGATATCATAACGCCATCTTTTGTAATGCACACAAGAGATGTACAGTAGCACAGAGACAACAGCAAGAGCTCTCCCCCTGCCCCAGCTGGAAGCTGTCCTCTCCCCCCACCTCATGCACAGCATCAAGCACAACGGGCATTTTGGAGACAGAACTGCAGTGTATTATCTCATTAAAAGGCTTTGACAGGAACTACACAACTGTGAGACCCAGCCAGTACAATGAAAGAAGAGAAACCCCTACTCTGCAGCTTTCAGCCTGTTACACGAATACTTACTACAAGCTCTAAGAAAATGTGGTCACATTTTCCATAATACATACACAATAATCTTCGCTACAGGTGCCTGTTAGGCTAAGTGAAAGAAACCTCTCTTACATCAAAACCATAACATAATATTTCACAAACTATATTAAACACATAGAAAACAATAACCATCTGCCTATGCACTACAATCAATATTCAAGCTCACGCACGCTTCTTATGAATCATGAGATATTTACGTGACTTTTTGTTTTAAATCTTTAGATCCCCACAGACTACAAAGCAATAGCAATCTGCTCTGAATACTCTGATATACTGCATGAGACATTAAAATAGGCAGAAACCTTCAACTGCTGTAGTAAACTCACAGCAGTTACTAAAGAGTTTTCATGAAGGTCTTTCATGATTTTAATGGACCCCTTCAAGATTAGCTAACTTATATACTTATATAAAAAAAGTTCCAAACCGTCAAGTGAGTATGCACACCTCCTTTTGATGCTGAAAGAGGTACCTTCTTCTACCAGCTGAGGTATTTACTGTGACCCTTTTAATGGGTCTGAAATAGCTCCGATGCTTTCAGCCTGGACGGCACTGGGTGCTGCTCCAGGCTGGAGTGGGACTCAGCAGAGAAGCGAAGTGTAAAAGGGAATTCCTGTCATAGCTTCCAGTTGTTCTTCCTAAATATAGAATTTGATTCACCCTGTAACTTGGTCCCCTGTGACACTTGACCATGGTAAAAGCAGGGCTCAACTGTCAAGCAGGAGGTGTTGAAGGAACACACCTTTAGGTCCTTTTCCTGCCCTCCCTCTCCCTGTCATTCCAGGCTTTTCCCAAGTGCCAGGCATACAGCGGCAGTAGGTAACAGAACTCCTCCCATGGCATCTGGGGCAGTGTGTGCCTCCCTATGCCACACCAGAGACGGAAATAATTATGGAGACGTAATTACGAAGAAGTCACCTCGGAGGAACTATCTAGGGGAGGTGAATGACACACCAACGTGACTGTACTGCTGCTGCTTTGGGAGCAAACTCACACAGCAGCTGCCCTGGGGTGTCAGCAGAGCCTTCCCCCAAGCAGGACAGCCCTGCTCACAGGGGAGGGCTCCTGAGCATGCCAGGCCATAGAGACCAGCTGCTGAGTCTGCAGCCATGGGGATGAAGACAACCAAAGGAAGAGCATACGTGTGTGTGTGAGAGAGAGAGAGAAAGAGAGAGAGTTGCCATAGCTTGAGAGGGAAGTAAAACTTTACACAGTTGTGCTCAGGCTGGCTGGAGCATTGTCTTAGTGAGGGCTACTGATGGAGATCTCACAGCAAGTTGTGTGTGGGGTATATCCTTAGGTTTCCACTTGCACAAGTGAGATTCCTGGTCATCTGTGCATCTTCACAAGAATGAATTTCCCTCTTCCTCACTCCTCTGCTGTACCTGCTCTCCATAGGACCCACAACAGTAATGGTGACAAGAGCAGTGTCATTATGGGCAATATTGTACTGACCACTTGCTGCTGCTACTGGCCACTTTTAGGAGAAGAAAAACTTCTAAAATTAGTTCCAAAGACATTTATCAAAGAATCACAGAATAACAGGAGTTGCTTTGGAAGGGACCTCACAGATCATCTAGCTCCAACCCCCCTGCCCTGGGCAGGGAACCTTCCACTAGACCATGTTACTCATCAAGACCATCCAGCCAGGTCTTGAACACCTCTGGAGACAGGGAGTCCACAACCTCTCTGGGCAATCTGTTCAGTGTCTCACCACCCTCAGAGCAAACAATTTCTTCTGAATACCTAATCTAAACCTGCCCTCCTTCAGTTTGAAGTCATTCCCCCTTGTCCTATCACCACATGCCTTTGTGAAAAGTCCTCTCCAGCTCTCTTGCAGCCCCCATTACGTACCAAAAGACTTCTAGAAAGCGACCCCAAAGCCTTCTCTTCTCCAGGCCAAACAGGTAAAACTCTCTCAGCCTGTGTTCACCAGAGAGGAGCTCTAGCCCACTGATCAACTTAGAGGCTCTCCTCTGGGCTTGTTCCAACAGCTCCCCATCTTTCTCATGCTGGGCACTCCAGACCAAGATGCAGTGCTCCAGGTGCCATATCACAAGAGCAGAGTAGACCATCTCCCTCAATCTGCTGGTCTCTCCCCTTTTGATCCAGCCCAGGATGTGCTTAGCTTTCTGGGCTGCAAGGGCACATTGCCAAGTTATATTGAGCTTTTTGCCCACAAACACCCCCAAATCTTTCTTCCCAGGGCTGCTCTCAATGCATTCTCCATCCAGCCTTGACTTGTGCTTGGGATTGCTCCAATTCAGGCCCTTACATGTGGCCTTGCTGAACTTCACTAGGTTTGCACAGCCCCATCTCTCAAGTCTGTCAAGGTCCCTCTGGATGGCAAGTAGTTATAACAACTCATGGCTAGAATAGCGATTTCAGAGAGGATCTCCCTTGACTTCAACTCATTTAACCAATGACTCTTTTCATTTCAAGTATCTCAAAGAGGAAGATGACCAAGGCGGCTGCTTCATTAAGCCTGTGATTCACTCTCCACTGTCCTCTTTCCCAAAAATGTTGTCATCTGGAAGCCAATAAAGCTGATGACTTGCTCTGGGAGATTGCTGACTACTTATAGCCACCGCCTTCCCAAGCAGCCACAAGAAGATGGACAACACAGAACTAGGCATGCAACCAGAACATGCATTTGTGTAGATCAGGACTGATGGATGTATGCATAGCAAACAGCTCATTCCAAGGAGGCCTCTATTCCTCAGAAAGGCTGATTATGGCTGTTGCCAAAAATTTTGAGGCATGAGAGGACTGCACTTGAAAAGTGGTGGAGTTCCCAAGAGGGCTCACAGAGGTGTTCTTTGGCTAGAATGGAGGAGTCTGCAGTCAGTCAAAGGCCCTGCCTTCCAGGTGGTTGAGACCACATTAAAATAAAGCCAGAATCAGGTAAGTGACTTTACATACCTCCTTCTGAAGGTTCATATTTACAGCAAAAGTACCAGAAGGCAATGGAAGAGGCAATATATTTTTGTAACATGGTCTTGTACACTATTTCAATGTATATTACAATAGTAATATTACAAACTAGCTCTTGAATACACAGTTATTTCTTCCATGTGTCATTAATTCAGCAAAGACAGGCCATTGTTTAGATTTTATAATCTCTTCATCTTGCAAATATGCCTAAGAAATATCAGCTCAACTGTAACGTGAGGGGTCCAGGGGTCCACGGGATGAGACAAAGAAAGGGGAGCTGACCTTGTGGTGGGGTGAACAGTAACTGCCTTTAATTTTCCCGGGCTTCCTTTTTATCCGGGAACATTTCAAAAAGCTCTCAGGTCTCTCTCTGATTGGCTTAAGGCCCATGCCTGGACCTTATCTGTGACGTAGGGTGAATCCATTGGTGGAGATGTATGACAGACAGGCCTGCCAGGTACAGGGCAAAACCATACTGTGACACTCAACGCTGTTCCCTTCAACAAATTTTCATAGCAGTGACAAATAATTTAATAGTCTTAGTGATGTGTAAACAAGAAAAGGGTCTGTCACCTACCTAACACCTAGTAACTATCACACCTGAACTGTATTAAATTGTGAGGATAAAAAGAGTAAACTCCAATTTTTATCACTAATATCAGAAAATGCAGATCTGAGTAGTTTTTGAAGGGAAAAATAGTCACTCTCAGCATTATTATGCAGCATATTGTTGCCTTTGAATGACCTCTAGGATGCACAGCCCCATGACTTGCAGAGTCATCTGGTAAATATATGCAGCAGATGAACTAGTAAGTAAATAATGAGGCATATGTGCATTTCAGATGATGAATTCAGTGTCTGGCAAGTTAGGGCCTGTACATTGACACACATGGCATAAAACTATTATGTCTCATGTATAGAAATCCAAAAGACATAGTAGAAATGCATTTCTTTGAAGTGTAAAATCCCAGTATAGTTAAAAATAGGCTTTTGTGGCATTGCTAGAAGCTTGTCTAATTAATATGCTTCCTAGCACAACACACTAGTTTTGAAAGTGAAGCTGATGGTTAACAGAAATGTGTATGTGTCTTACTTCTCCACTGAGATATTTCACTGCATAATGTCAGAACTGTTTTTTAAAGCTGTCACTACTTAATACACTGACTTAAATGTTTTGCTTCTTGAGAAACCTCATGAGCATAGATAAAACTTCCCTGAGCGTCTCAAAAGAATTAATTTTTCTACTGTAGTCCACAATGTTTTAGTGTAGTGCAAACAGTGTAATACAGTTGAAAATGCAAGTTCACACATAAGTCACAGCCTCAGCTCACTTGAAATGACTTCTTTGAACTAAAATGTTTAAAAATACATTTCTGGAGTTTTGCTTTAAATTACCATGTAGTAGCAACATATTATAAACCATTAGCAATACGAAACTTTGCTTTTCTGTCTTAATCTTAGCTCCATAAATTACAGTTTATTATCCGGTAAGAATAGTGGGTCCATAATATTAAGTATATGGCTAATTAATTCCTATCTTTATGTTCATTTGATTTTTTTTGATTAAGAATATGAAAACTAAAATTGCAGTAACTATTCTCTTCATTCAACTCACCTAAATTACTGATTAAGATGTAAAAAATAAGAAACCTGCTATCAGACAGATTTATCAGAGGACTAATGCAGAGGATTCTGAAAAGAAAAACATCCATTTTCTAACTCAGTCAGGTTTTATTTGTATTTTTGGGCTCTTTCCCCTTAGTAAAGATGCATCCGTGTAACAATGACTTGGAACATAGGCTTGATGAAAGGCAGAGACATTCAGCAATGGTACCCAGTCACATGTGGTCAGACAGAACTACAGAAATTTAAAATACAGTGGAGCTATCAGTTTTATCAGGCATGACAAACCATTCCCATGCTTGGTTTTAACAGAAAACAACTTTGAATCCTAGACTGCAGAAAGAGTATCAAGCCTCAGTGATTTGTCAGAAGAAAAATTGTTTGAGGAAGTATCATTTACTTGTTATTTATTTCTCCCCATTTTGCCCCATCATTATTTCTTAATATCAAGAAAAAAAACCAAGAACTTGCTCTTGAGTTTCTACTTGTATAGTTATGCCAACAAGAATAACATCAAGTCATTTAAATAATTAATGACATAAAATAGCATGTAAAAATGTTTGTTGTTATCTAGTAGGCAGGAAATCAATAAAAACCATATCTAACTTAGCTGATTTCATTTCTGTGGCATTTCTGGGCTACTAAATATTAATTCAACTCCTGCATGCTCTCTTTCTTTTCCATAGGAAAGCATGATGATTATTATCACAGACTGCTCCATAGAGAAATAATCAGCCTTGTATTAAGGAGATGATCTCATTAAAGGCTCGCAGTGACCTTGTTCTGAATTTCAGAGTTACAGCATCACTAATAGTGTTGTTAGCATCATCTATGAATTTGTATTAAGTTCCGAAAACTGGCTTATAAATATAACCCATACAAAGTTAAGAATATCATAGCTTTCACCATTATTACCCAAAAACCATATTCTCTGTTGCTTTGTATTGTGTAAAATTTCTAGTTACCTAAATGTTTTCAGTAACTGAAATTGATGATGATGATGATGTACAAGCAACAAATTTTCTTCCACTTTTCTCCTGGTAAATTTTAACCAGTATATCTGGCAAAGCTAGCAGCATAAGAAGAAGCAAGGCTAATGGCAGATTTTGAATATGAAATTTAAATTACATGCTGATTTTTGTAAACATCCTGTCTACTGTAATGATTCAGAATTATTTGGAAAAGAAACAAAAAACATGACACTGCACCATCAGGTACTGTTCTCAGCAAGTGATTTTGACAAAACAGGAGCTGACTAAAGCACTGTTGAAACTTTCAACAGAGACTACTAATTGTTTTCACAAATCAGGATAATTCAAGTAAGCATGTACTATCTTTTTCAATCCCATCACACACTTACTTTGGTGATGCCCTTCCCCATCACTTGATCATATCAGCTGTGCACTATTAGATCTTGTCAGATTAAGACCTGACCTGACTGCAACAAGGAATTTTTCTGTTGACTCAAGCCACAGACATATATGAGAACTAGGTACAGATATACCAGAGGACTTGGGGACTCAGCACCACAGAAAGTAATTTATTTCTCTGTTGTGATAAAGCATGACAAAAAATTGCAGCTATGGTCCCTCTATGAATGCAATCATCTGAAGTCTAACAAAGAACAATGACTAAATTCTGATGATTCATCCTCTGAATGGCATATTGAAAGGAAAGAATCCATGTTTGAGACTTTAAAAAATCTGTCTTGTAGAAAGATGCACCCAGAACAAGTAAGATGAGGAAATGGGCTGGAGGAAGCAGAATTTCAAGGACATTATAAATAAACTAATGATTTTAGATTAAAAATTACCACACTCAAGGACAACTGCACCAACCTGCTGAATTACATGTGATTTATCAGTTGTTATCTTTGGTTTGTACCTGCTGAACAGAAAATAAAAGATGAAGATTGTTAAATTGTGGGTATGAAGATTTTAAAAGTTTGAATCAGTATCAGGACACTTACCTTAGTTCTCAAGTCATAAGGAAAAAATCCTTACCTTGTCACACTTCAAATGTTCTGAAAAAATAGGACCATTAAGAATGAACACTTTCTATGCTGAAGATATGAAGAAATCTACTAGTCACACCTATCTATCAAGGTGTTCTGAAAAAATAGGACCATTAAGAATGAACACTTTCTATGCTGAAGATATGAAGAAATCTACTAGTCACACCTATCTATCAAGTAGTCAAACATGATCTCTATCAAACCTTATTTAATCAAATCTGCTACAGAAACATTTTTCAATTATCTGTGGCCTCCTGCCATACAAATATTGCAATATTCAGAAAGAAATTGCCAAAAGAATTCAGTGTTGGCACAGAAAGTCAAGTCCTCCAGCTGCTCCATTGGGCAATGATGTTTTCCAATACAATATCAAATCTCCAGGACCAAAGAGTGTTTCTCTTAGGAAATTACACAAAGTAGTTTTTAAAATCTTCACATCTTACTTTACAACCATATGAATTAGAGTTTTGGACAGGCAGTGTCTTCTATACAAGGATAAAAACAAGCCTGGAAAAAGAAACTGTATTAAGCTGTTTGACTCTATCTCCTTTGGCTGTGCAACACAGGCTCTTTAAAGTACAGTTCAGTTCTCAAGATCTGGAGCTAAAAGTGATGCTTGAAAATCATTTGTCTTGGAAATTACTTTCGAGTACTGCAGGCAGCTCTGTGTTTCCTGTGCCTACCAGCTGTGAGTGAGGTGCTGGCCATTATAATCTGACTAGAGTAACCATGAAGATGTTTCCAGTTTTATTGCAGCCAACTCTCAAACTATTTATTTTTATTAGTAAGAAAGGAAATGCTCTTAGCTTAGGCTCCTAACATGAAGTGATCTTTGTAAAGCAAACCCACAGTTTTGTCTTGCATAGATCACAGGTGCTTTGACACAGGGCAGAGGGGATTTATAGTACTGGGACACCAGTCAAAACTAGTTTATCCACTGTGTGCAGTGCTATGTAATCACAAAGCTGCTCCCCTCTGTCCTTGAGGCAGAACAAACCCAGTGCTGGTTTAACTGAGTGCTGTGCTGCATGATGAAGCAATTCAGGTGCTGCTTCAGCCATCAGTGCCAAGTGGGCAGTTATGGGCATATCCTCACCACTTCATCCTGTACAGGACACTCCTGTTGTTCAGAACAGCCAAGCATCACATATGCACAGATGAATCCAGACTGGATGGGGCCTTGAGCAACCTGGTCTAGGGGAAAGTGTCTCTGCCCATGGTGGGGATTGGAACTAGATGGTTTTAAGGCCCTTCCCAACCCAACCCAGTCTATGATTCTGTGGAGAGAAATGTTTCAGGCTTTAACAGCCTACGAAATTATGAACTACACACTACTTAGTCTCAAACTGTTACCTCACTTTGACTTGCTTGTGCTAAGGGCACTTCTTTCCCTAGATTTTAAGGTTGCCCTACAAGTTTTGGGGTTCAAAGCTGATAGGTCTAATGCTATCATGTGCATTTATTTCAGGGTACAACAGGCATGAATCAATACCTGTTAGACTGAAGCTATGCCATTTATTTGCATTCTTCAGTAGAATAGGGGATTGTGTCCATAGGGGCTTCACAGATAATTTAAAGCAAAAAATCCCCCAAATCTTGAAACAATTGTTTGATATTATGCCCTTTTATGCTCTCCTCCCCGACTAAGCCCTTTATTTCCTGTAATTTAGGTAAACTCACTTTCATGAACAGACTTTTGAAGCTATAAAGTGCTCCCAACATAAGAGCTAATGTTGAATAGCTGTTGTCCAGTAGATTTTCCTCATGTATAACTTCTAAATGATGACAGAGGATGCAAGAAAGACCACAATCCAAAATGGGCAGCATATGGCTGAAACTAATATTCTCATGGAACTGTATTCTAGAATAATATTCAAGCCACATCTCCCAAGTTTCTCCATTTCCTTTGCTTTTCTTTAAAGTCTTATTTCTTCTTGGAGTGCAACAGCTTTGGAGGACCCTCTTTTTGATGTAATTCCAGCTGAGATTTGCCTAACAGAGTTAACACAGATCAGTAAATGCTGCAAACTGAGAGCAAATAAGAAAAACCTATAATTTGTTTTGCTATAGATCAACATTGTGAGACAATTGGTGAAAAAGCATGTACAACTATGGTTTTTTGCAGAATAATCTAGTAAAGGCATGTTTGTAGGAACACTTGTGCTTTTCCTTTACCTATGTTTTCATGTGAATAGTGACTTAAGAACAAATTTCATTTGTTTTAAGAATCAAAATCCCACTTTTCCAGCCAGTATTTTTGGTAACCAGGTTAAACACTGCAAACAAATCCTGAACCTTAACAGAGTATTTTGACCTCATTTCTATTTAAATAAAGAAAGACTTCTTCATACTGTAATTGGAGCATAAAAAATATCCAAACCAATAAAATGGTGTAATGTTCTGTTCTTATCTTTTTTAAGCAGAGCAAAGATGAAAGGATTTCTTTTATTTTCTTGTTTGGGTTTCAGTTTAAAAGATCACACATATAACATATTTCCATAACTCCCGCTACCTGAGTTTCTCCCCTATACTGAGATTTTTTATACAATAATATTAGTAAGGTAATGAAAACATATTTTTCCTTCATACTTTTACAACCAATGCTACACACATCTCTGTAGTGTGCCAGTCTCTGTATGTCTCCTATTGTGTCTCAGATTTGTTCTTTATTCTGATCTCTTTATTTCCTCCAGAAGCAATCTCCTAACCTGCAGAAGCGCTTAACAGACCATCTATTTCATCTTTACCCACGGATTTCTTCTTTCATGCATTCTTGTCAGTACTTTAAATTCTCAGGTAGGCTTGGAGGCTCATTCTGGAAACATTTGTGTACTCTGTGAAAGCACCCCTTCACTTTAAGTTACACTGGCACATAAACACTTGCAGAATCACATTTTACCCCAGATGCCCTTTTTTGGCCTTAGCTCATCTCCATGCCCAACAATCTAGAGATGAAGAATACTCAGAACGTACCTAAAATCCCATTTTCTTTCCCCAAAGCTCAAACACTTATCCAATCATGTTCTGATTGTAGTGTCTTCAATCTGGCGAAATTTACAACATCTCCTCGACAAAATCAACATCTTAGCTGATTTTAGGTCTAAGCCTGTGATGAACTGCAATTGGGTGCAATTTTCCTGAAGCCCTGCAAACCCCTCTAACATCAGGGTTTTTGATAGTGCTGTTCAGGCTAGTTTTACTTTTTATTATGCAATGTGTCTTCTATGGTAACATCTGAAAAATCACATATCTACTTCAATAATAGATCAAAGTTGAAGAGATTAATTATTAGACATATTGTTAATTAATCTCAAGATAAATATATTTACCATGTCTAGAAAAAGATGCCTATGATATTAAATCACTAATTTAACTTGATAATATCTTAATTACTGTATTTTTAAGAGATTCTATTTGGCATTTACTTGATAAATTATATTTAATCAGTAGTATTGTTTATGAGAATTTTCTTTCCTGTCTAAGTTTTTTGCATGGACTTAGATACTCTTGCATGTTGATTGACGTTTAACCTTTTTGATACTTGCCCTGTTGAGGTCTAGCCATGCCCTCCCCTGATGCACCCTTCAGCTGTGACCCCTGAAACTCTGGCAGTTGAACTGTGTGTGAACAATGTGCACTCACGTGGTGACAGCAGGGCATCCTGCTCTGGCCACTGCTTCAGCTCCATAGCTGGCTCCAAGTAAAACCAGGAAGGGGTAAAATGTCTATCAGTATCCCTGCTATCTCCTGAATCATTTTAAAGTGGAAATCTTTAATCCTGAACACCTTTACTTTTAAAATGCAACCACTCTGTGTAACACTTCACAGTCCACAACAATTTAATTCCATGGGAATAAACTTTGCCTCTCTGCCACAGGCAAAACACCTGCTCAAGTTACTGAAGTCAGAACACTGGGGCTAGCAGTTCACTCAGAATATGCATCTTCTTCATTCTAGAAAATTCTTATTTTTGTTTGTTTTCTTTAGATAAACTTTCCAGCAGGAAAATACAGACTGTGTATTTTATTTTCATTCCGTTTTTAGTTGCACTTCCAATTTCTATGAAAACTTAATAAAATTCAAGTCTGTATTTTTACAGTGCACTAACTAAATATAGAAGCAAAAATACAATAATGTTACAAAATCTGGCTACCAACTGGTTCATTTAAACAAGTCCATTTTAACTTGCTTTATTTCAGTGAGGGTATGACACTAGTAAAAGTACTTGTGTTCTCAAGTGTTTGAATACAATTCCCCTCCACTGCTTCTGAAGACCACCACTGGTTTATAGTCTGTATGTTTATATTAAATTCATGTTGGTCTATGGACAACTTGAATTTTCAACCAATAAGATGTAGGATAAACCATATTTGCATGATTTCTCAATGATTTGCTAAATTTGTTAGATTGGGAACCACTGCAGAAAAAAAATCATTATCAGATCTCAGTATTCTGTGACTGTTCATGGGGACATCTCATGAACAAAGTCATCTATGTCAGTGCATAAATTCAAATTTGGTTGCATGCAGGGCTGGATACATTTCCCATAATTCTTCAGCTTTTATGTCCAAACGAAGTTCTTTCCAACATTCTCAAAAGGCATCACTCAACAGGGACAGCTTCCGTCAAAAAGAAGGATTGTTAGAATGATGGAAAATCTAAACGTAGGGGGAAGACAATCCCTGAGTTAAGATGAAAGAGAAAGGAATTGAGCAAACAGATGAAGTGAAAGCCAACATCCACTACTAGTTCAACTCCTGCTCTGCACCCACAAGTGCAACGAGAGGCTGCCCAGGGCTGTTTTCTCTCACTTGCTCTGGAAGTCAAACACTGTTAATAACAAATGCTTCCTCCTCCTTTGCTTAGTTTTTATATCTGATGCCACATGGTATGGAATATCCCCTTGGTAAATTTGGGTCAGCTGTCCCAGTTGTATCCTCTCCCAGGATCTAGCCCACCCCCAGCCCACTGATGGGGAGAATGTTGGAGACAGTGTTGATGCTGTGCCAGACCCCGGTGTGTTATCAACACCTTTGTAGGTACCACTGAAAAGCCGTGAGGCTGCTGTGGGAAAATTAACTGCACGTCAGCCAGACCCAATATAGGCACCCAGTCGGAGAATTAGCACTGACAGCGGCCTGGGAAGGAAACACGGGGCCCAAACAGCATTTGCTTAAAAGCCACTCTCACAAGCAGCCTCATGGAATGATTTTACTGAGCAACGAGGTCGGCGCTAAATTACTGACAGAACGTCGGCGGTTAAAGGTAATCCTGTTACTCTTGTTACTGAAGCGCTTCCACAGCCAGCTTTGATCTCGCCACCACAAACGACTTTTATTCTCCCGCGCAATTTCCCGATCATTGCCAGCAGAGCCTCTCCAAAGAACTCCCTGAAAGATGGAGCGGAAGGAAATTCAGTCAGGGGAGCAGGAACGGCCTCGGCCCCCACTCGCCCTCAGCCCCCACCGCCCT
>WEKY01007079.1:26550-88671 GCA_013390045.1 Picathartes gymnocephalus | reverse complement strand
GGGGCCGCGCCCTGCCCGGGCCCGCTGCGCTCCCGCGGGCTGTGAGGCGATGCCGGCCCCAGAGCCGCCCGTCGGCCCGGGCAGCCCCGGTTGTGCTTCCGCCCGGCGCTGGGTTCAAAACGCCTCGCAGGGAAGCGCACGGCCTAAGGGCTGTGGTAAAGGACCGAAGCCGCGAAAAGTTAAGGGAGGCAGCTTTCAATATACTGCTTAAGCAGTTCCGTGGCATTTTTATGGAGTTTAATTATTATTATATTAAAAAAACCTAAAAGACAACCTTGTAAGTTTGCGGTGTAGAGTATGTGCCTTACAGTGATGATTTTTCTAAAAAATGCAAAAAGGAATGCATATTTATTTCTTTTGAATGCCTTTAGTTTTACTGAAAAAAAGAAGTTGAGACAGAACTCGATACAAATACTTTTTTAAATAAATAAACTTCGATCCTCAGAGAGTATTAGGAGACTCGTCCTTTTCCTCCTGATAGAGGGGAGAAGGTTTAAAAAAAAAATACACCAAGACATCATTTGTTATATCTGGGATGCATCTGTGTATTGCTCAAGCTTCACTAAGTGGTGTGGCGTCGTTTTGGGTTTGTTTTTTTTAAGATCCGGAGGAATGATTTCTAAGATACGACTGAAATTGCAAAGAATGCGTGCAAAGTAGGCTGTGTGCTGTTTAAATATGAGGGAAAAGAAAATGAAAGGTTTGATCTGTAATTCTTAATGTTACAGTCCAGGAGCTGCATCTGTTTTTGCCAAGGCAGATAAGGTTTAGTGATGTGAAAGTACAAAATGCTCATTTTATCACTCCTATAAAATACAGGAAGAAATACAAGAAAATTCAGGTGCTGAGAAAACCTGGAAAAGCGTATCCCTCTGCAGTTAATTGGAGAGCAAATATAGCTCCGTTAATGATGAAAGCTGTTAATTGCAAAGTATTAGTCTGCACATAATGACAGTAACAAACACAGTCATTTACCTGAAGACTTCTCAAATTTTCTTGCAGCAAGCCTATGTTGAGTATTTAAAAAAAAATATCTGGCATTGTTTTGAAACACATGGGACTATTGGCCAGGTTCCAGAAGAACGTGCTCTGACTGCAGTAAGACACACCAGCAAGGTCAGCCAGGAGGCTGCTTCTCTTTCAGCAGCAACTTTGTGTCTGGTGAAGACTCTTGGGCTGTGAAGCAAGAACTGAGCTCAGGTACCAGACCTGTTGTGCCATGATGCTGAGACCATTTGCATCTCTGAGATTTTGATGATCTCTTTCTGCATTAGACCATAAAATCATTCTCTTTTGTAAGTAAGGAGAGCTACTGCATTTCTTGCAGCAGCAAGGGAGGAAAAAAAGAAACCCTACATTGGTGCCTGCTTAATGCCTAATTTATGCTGAAAAAGAAGGGGGAATGCCTGGAATTCTATAGCAAACATGACAGTCCAGGAGTTAAATTTTAATTCTGATCTTTTAAGTAAAAGTTGACCAAGGTTATTAATCCTCAGGATTTATGTGGGACCTGTTGAGCTTCAGTGAACTTACTGGTAGATCTCATGTTTTACATCTCAGTTGTAGGTTTCACTGTGAGTACCACAGTCAAAATAGAATTTGGATTAAATAACCAGATTTATATAATTAGGAAGCTCAGGTTGCTTGTTTTCTGCTGGTACTGTAAATCTCCTACCACAGTCACCACCCAAGGCTGCTAGCAACCACAGCAAAATTGTACTGTTTAATTAATTGTACCATTTAAACCTCAAATCACTTACAGGGTAATTACACTAAGAGGATGTACAGAGCACGGGTGAAAAATTATGTAGGAGCACTTTTCCATGCGTGATCCTGTTCATATTTTTGGTGAGAGAAGGATGTGTGCTGTAACTTGCCGTTAGTGTTTATTCTGTAAACCTGTTCAGTGTGCAATGTCTTTTGCTCAGTTTGTTCCCTTACTGGTTTTGTTCAGATTTTTAATATTTTATTTGGAAGTCTGTCTGTTAGACTACAGTATAGAAAGTATAACTGTGTATAAATGTATTTTTGACCAGATAAATCCACATATCATATTGCTAGAATTAAAAGATACATTTGTGTTAGGAAACTAAAGCTATGCCAAATCAAGCGGGAATTTTTTAAATTTTAACTCCCTCTTGTTGCTCCTCATTGTACCGCTGCCACGAATGTTTTCATTGAAGCTTGGATTCTGTGAGAAGGAATCACTCAGACCCCTAAATTCCTTCTCTCCAGCATCCTAAGTCATCCCATTTCATTCTGCCTGAAGGATCAGGAACGAGTGAAGGGTAGGAGGTTGTCCCTCCTTCTGCTGTGAGAAATAAAGGGTGCATTAGACACATTCAGTCAGGGCTGGCTCTCAGCTTTTAAGGTCAGGAAGCTGAAATGATTCAGAGCTCTTGAACAGATTTTGCCAGCACAGAAGAATATTAAGGACTCCTGCTTGCTGGTAGATATCTGCAGAGCTGCTGGTGTATTTAGCATATGTACAGCATTTTGAAGTCTTGCATAAATAAATAGGTATTGTTTTTATAGTAAAACTAATCTAACAAAGATCACTTGTATCTCAAAGAAGCAGATCCAAGGCCTGTGTAAAGGCAGCTTGAAATGAAGCACACCAGGGCATGAGGGTGTGTGTATAATGTGGTGATCTCTCTGGGATCAGGACAGAAGGTGCAGAAGTTTGCAGAGAGATTTTTAATATATTGTGCAAAGGATTTCAATCATTTAGTGATCATAAATAATGTTTACTCAACTTGTGAGGAAAATACCAAAGGAAAATTTGTTGGTACCTTTCTTTTCCACATTTGACAACTGTATGGTCAATGATTCCATATTTCTCATGGAAAACTTCATACTTATTTATGTCTTGCTAGGACAGTGGGGCTGTAATGTTGTGATGGAATTAATTTGAAGGGATGAATTTGTGGTATTTCTAGGGAAAAAGAGTGGGGTTTGCACATGATAAAAGGAACACACTTTCAAGTATCAAATCAATATATCTGATTAACTTTATTAGAATAATGTATTAGGATGGTTTTGAGGGTTTTTTTGACTGTGTGAATGAACAGGATTTTTTTTTTTAATTCACAAAAGACAGTTTCTCATATCAGAGGTACTTAATGCCGTATGTGTTTTTATTTTTAATTATCTGGTAGATTATGTGAGGAGGTCTTTTTCTTTGTTTCCTTGGGTTATGTATCACTAATTGTGTACAAGTCTAATCATCTTTGTGATCTGTTAAAATTAGCAAAAGCTGATCTGATTGTGGACGCTAAACTTGATGGTATCATAGGGAGTGAATGTTGATGGGTGTTGATGGGGATGCATTACAGAGAAAATTTCTGTTGGTGCCCTCAGCTGATGGAACAAAAATGTGGTTGAAATCAGCAGGGCGAAGAAGAAGGAAATGCCACAGAAATATATAGGCAGAAAGGATAAACGATGTAATAGGTAATACGTGAACAATGACTCAAGAAAATGGGTCTCACATCCGAGGAAATTTGTGACTTGAAACAAACGTTTAGTGTTCAAGTTTTAATTAATTTGACAAAATGAGAAAAGCTGTTAATACAGTTGTGCAATATGAGATCCTCAACCCCCACCACCACTGTGGTGGAGGGCAGGAGGAATGCAAGGAATTGGCAAGTTCTAAATTTGTTCAAAGAACCACGGAGAACAGCCAGAAAATTGTGAAGTTCCTCGTGGGGGAGGAGAAGGGAGCCTGTTGTGAATCACACATTCTGGACATCTTCGGTAGGTGCTGCTGTGGGGAACCTTGGGAAAAATGCTCCAGTTCAGACAGCTCCAAAGACTTGTCTGGATTGTGTCAGTGACACTCCTGCCTTAGGAACTGCCCAGTGTCAGAAGGCTCATGTGTGCTTTTCCTGAGCAATGAGTTCCTCTTTCTCCTCCAAGGAAAGCATTCCTTCTTCTGGGTTTCTGACACAAGCTTCCATGAAGCCGGTGATTAAAGCCTATTGAGAATGCAGGCACCATATATTGTAAAGTTAGCAATTGCAGAAACCATGTCTCTTGGTCTGTAATTTAAGATAAAGCTGCAGATAAATATTCATGGTGTGGTTTATAGGTCACATTTCTCATCGAAAGAAATCTTTGGAACTACTAGAAGTATCTTGAAATGCTGGGAAGTTGCTGTGGAATTGCTATTGCAATACAGGTTGATAATTTTAAATTCCTTGTGGTTCTTTGTTAGCATGGTCAGATATTTCAGACCCTCTTTAGGCATAGTATTTGTGTTTGAAAAATAGACCTAATTTTTATCCTTAGTAACTGGTATCTGCAACACTGAGCCTTATCTCACCTGCGTTAGAAAGTTCTTTTTAGGTGAAGACAAAGGAATCGTTTTTCATTATTGTAGTTTTTAAAATGTTTATTGGAATATAATTGCATGTTGAAAGAATACCATCAACAGTCTGTAGCCTTCTAACCAGAAAGTACAACTACTGAAAGTGAATTAACACTAGGAAAGATGAAGCAAAACCTTGTTTGTCAGATAACTCTGTATACCTCATCTTTCTCACAAACCTACACTTGTTGGAAATGACATCAAAGGAGTGGCATAACCTTTTCATATTACTTGTCACACCTACCTATTTGTCAAAATGTAAGTAACATGTAGGACATTTACCTGAAGTTTTACATCTGTTTTTATATAAACAGGTCACATAACAAAATCTTCCTAGAATGTTTTGGTCAATCTGGTTTTCCATTGTTTTGCAGTCCTCCAACTCTCTGAAGGCATCGTACGAGGACTGGCTGCTGACGTATGGCTTGAGCGTCTCTCCCTTTCACCTGCGGTGGCAAACAGCTCTCTTCAACCGCCAGTTCTACAACTGGGGGAGATGGAAACCTAAATTTCTCTACTTATGGTATAAATTCAGTGTCTTTTTTCTTCTGTCAAATGCAGAGTCAACAATGGAACCACACTGGTGCCTTTCAGCATTAGAAGGGCAGTGGATAGACATGGTTGTTTTAGTAGGCTAATGATGAAACCAATTAGAGTGGTTGCTCTAATTGTACTGTGCCAGTGTAAGTATTTATCCTCTGCTAAAAAATACATAGTTGTAATACAGGTTGCATATTGACATACTAAAAGACTAGAAATCTTTAAACTATTTTTACCTGTGGTTTGAACTCTGCATTGTTCTGGAGAGTACAGCTATTACATGCAATACAGAAGTAGGTCTGATAGCAGCTTCTCGTATCCTAGATCACTTCGAATGCTGTACACTTAGCTCTCCCAATCACTAGAGTTTACAAAGTATTCAGAGACAGTTGTATCCCTGTAGTTAATCATTGCCCAGACATTCAGCAAGGATACCTGCTCAGCAGCACATTACTCACCTTCTGTTTTTTATCTGCCTGCACCTTTCCATGCAAAGGTTGCACAGTGCTGGGAATGGGTAGATAAGTAGGGTGGTTTAGTGTAGGTGCTCCTGGACTGGTTTAGAAAACTATTGTTCAGTTGCCTTCCTAGCATTGCTTTGTATCTGCTCTGAAAATATAAAATGAGTAAGGTTTGAATTTCTTTTCATTTCCTGTATTGCTATGCTCAGTGACATAGTAATAAAAGAGGGGTCTGCTTCATATTGGTTTCTCTAGTATGTAATGAGTTTGTAATAATCAGTCTGAAATAGCTCTATATCAATTACAATTTTTAATGTGTATAATTTATTACAGTATAATGTTTCCACTAGTCTCTTTAATTAACATTACAAGTACATGTTGCTTAAAATAAATCTACTAATTCCCAGTGAGCTCCATTAAGGCTGATAAGAGAACAGTTGTGCTGTTGTGTGAGGAACAAGGACTGGTAGTGAAGTGTTTTAGTTAGAAAAAAAAAGTTATCACATCTTTCAACTATAGGACAGTGTAAAATAAGAATAATAATAGTGCTGAATAAAAATTTGTCACTAGATGGAGTGACATGAGTTGAAATTATTGTCAACATTGATTTTAATGAAAAATAAATTGGTGAGAAGAACTATGTATCTTAAGAAATTGGTGTTAATGTGGTCTTGCAGTTGTACTTTTTAGTTGTTCTTTAAAAAAGATTCAGTCTCATTTATTGTTCTTTAGCCCCTTTCATTGTTTGTGAGAAAGATGCAAAATGTACTGAAGAAACTTATAAATACATAAACTGCCTCATCGTTTGATCCAGGTCTCTAAATATGTGATGGTGCGGTGCAGCATGGTCAATTATACATTGTTAGTTGCGTTTATATATTCATATAAATTTATATAGTCATAGCTACAGGCAAGTTACACGTATTGGGTAACTTGCCTGAATAAAAGTATTTGAAAATTGATCAGGATATGGTTTGGATGTAAAACATTTATTAAACAAGGAGAATATATGTTATTAGTGTTATTATTGTAATTAGCTTCCTTTAGCCTTTTTGTACTGGATTGTTGATGAATTGTGGTAGCATCAGGTAAGTTTTGCCCTGTGTTTTGTGTGCTAATTTATGCTATAAAGCAGAGATTTACATATCCAGAGGTGATACCCATTTTTACTTGAGCCTGTGCATTGTTGAAGAATTTGCATCTCTCTGTAGGTTCAGCGTAGGAATGGTGTTTGGAATAGTTGCCATGTTTGGCTCTGTTATTCTGCTCGGAAAGACCCTGCTGCAAACACTGACCCAGATGCTCACCGAGGCTCCAAAAGCCCAGAATGATCGAATGCTGCAAGTTGTGGTGAGTGTTCCCTCCTCAGGTCTTTGTTTGAGAGCTGTGAACAGATCTAAAGCAGCTTCTTAATGGGATATGGGATGCTTAAATATTCCCATGCAGAATAACGCAACTCGTGACATTGTTACCAGCCTTAAAAATGGGGGAGTGGGTATAGTAAAAGGGTGAATGAAGGCCAACATGTGGAAGAGTTTATATTAAAAATCCTCAGGAATGGGAATTGGATAGTCATTTTGAAAAGCCCTACATTATAGTACTAAGAATACAAAACTGAGTTAAGGACTTGCTTCCTGTGAGCTGTGCAGTGTAGAGGTTCTGGTGACCTTAAAGTTTGGAGAGCTCATACATAGTTGACAAGAAGAAATAAGTTCTGTTTCTTTTAATACAATACAAAACAGCAGTGGAAAAGGAAAGAGAGGCAAAAAGCTTTGTGTGATGGTAGAAGCAAAGAATCATTAGTGAGGAGGTATTTTTTGATTCTTCAGGGACTTGACTTAATTTACAATGTGAAATTTCAAATGCTGTTTCTGGCAGTATCTACTTAAAGTCTAATGATATATTTAATTGTTTTATGGATTTCTGGTGCTGGACAATATATTGTATGGTTTTAGAATGGAATGTGTTTCACAGGATAGGAGAGATTGCAAATACTGTCTTTCTAATCTCTTCACAAGGCAATAATGGAAGAATTGACATTGCTTTACAACAGTTTTAACCTGGAAGGATTCCTAGTCACCTTTTTTATACCAAGAGTGCAATCTGGCCAAAATGTATGGTCATTTTCCAGAAATTCAGAAAGTCTTATGGGATTACTCTGCCTTCTGCTTAGAGTGGCTTAGAGCAGAGGTGCCCAGCCATGTTACTCTATTTAAGTACTCAGCTATTCCGGTGACCCAAAGTTGAGGGCTGCGTGCAGACACAATAGACCTTCCTGTAAACACTAAACTGGCTGCATGCAACCAGACTTACAGAATGGCATGAGTGCAGAATGCCTGATTTAGCATATGCCATAAACTCAGTGCCTTTGGATGGCTGGGTCTGTTTCCCCCAAGCAGGGTGAATACAGAGAGTGCAGTATGTGTTGGTGAAAGCAGGCAGTGAGACCTGAGGGAGAACCGCTGTCACTGCCACTGCTGTCCCCTGTCCAGAGCCTGCTCCTGAATTACCTCCAGGGGCAGACAGTAGTGGGCAGTCTGTGCATCCTGGAGGACATAGCTGAACATGAGACAGAACATTTTGTAATTTACATTCCAACAGGATCTCTCCTGACCTTTCTGGAGTAGGGAAAGCCTCCTTTACACATTTGTATTCTAAGATCATTATATGGATCCATCCACTTTTGTGACACCAGAGTAAAGTGGTCATTGACAATATATTGCTCTTTGGAGAAAATAACATAGACACAACCAAAGTAAAGATAAGCCTTTGGAATTAATCTGGTGTGACATGGAACAATGAAAGTAGAAAAGTAGGATAATTGTCACAATTTCAATATGGACTTGTTTCCTCAGTTACTGCGTACTGGCAATATCACTGCATTCAAACCAAGAACTGACTGGCACTGAAAACAATTTATAGGGATAATGTAATGTGATGTGTGGGGATAAGGTTACTTCTCCTAAGCTTTGCGGTTCTCTTCCTTTCTTACATCATTCTTTCATTTCATAATGGTCACAGTTGTATAATTCTGCCTTTTACAAGTTTCAGTATTCTTTTTAAGGGGAGTGTGCTGGTGTGAATTGACACCAAAAAGAGACTTATGTGGCAAAGAGGTGAAGAACTACTTGGGACAACCGTCTCATTCAGATTATTTACTTGTATTTGACTGCTTGGAAGAGAGCGAGTTAGTTTAAAAAAAAAAAAAAACAACAGCAAAAAACACTTTTTAAACTTAATTTTAACCTGTGGCATAAACCTGTTTAGCCTTTAGCCTCTGGCTGTGGAGAGAGGGAGAAACAGTTCTGCTTATATTTTATTAAGATTTTTTACGTTTCCTCTTTTGTTCAGTCATGTGCTTGATTTAAAATACCTGTCTATAGATGGCTGTTTCTCTTCAGCTGCCCCCTCTTGTGTTGGCTGCCTATTGACAAAAGTAGGAAAGGGGCAGATTAGTTACAAGCAAAGGATATTCTTTTACTAAAGGCTTTTCCAGAAGGCCATAAAATACAAGACAGTATGCTTTTTAACAAAATACTGCTATGGGTTTCAGAACCCTTCATGAGAGGTAGCTTTTAGGTGAATCTTAAAATAACTTCTTTGACGTAAAGTCTGAAAGCATCTGGTGCTGTGTTCTAACAGGCTGTAGTCATGGTAGAATTGAGATTGCAACTCTTGCTGTTGCCATCTGTCCTCCCATTGCAGAGGCAACACCACTGAAGTGATACATTAGTGCCACCAGCTGATGCTGTAGTGCAAGCAGCGATGTTTAACAAATCAAGTGTAGCTGTCTTTCATACTGCGAGCTACCACAGCTTAGCCAGTTAAGGTAAATTCCTTGGTCATGAGCACACTCCAAACAGAATTTGTAAGGTTTTTAACAATGAATCCTTTTGAAGGATTTATTTTAGTTAGATTGTCTCAAAAACCTCTTGTAGAGTTCTGCTGCATGGGTAGGTAAATGCATATAAGTGAAGAATGTGCAAAACTGAACAAAGGTAGAATCCAACCTGCCTAGTTGCATGTGCAGCCTTTTCTTTTCCACAAGGGTGGTTTTTATCGAGTTGTATAGACAGGCCAGGAGATTTTGCCCATAGCATCTCTTTTTTGAGACTGCATTGCAATTCGTGTTCACATTAGTTGTTAGTGACCATACTGCAGTGCAGCCTGCCTCGAGTGGAAAAAGCTGTAGATCTGACAGGAGAGATGCCCCAGAGCATGCAGCAGAAGTGGCCTTGTCGTCCCACTGCAGCCCAGCAGCTGAGTGGGGATGGAACCAAGCAGGATGAAGGAGGGGATGGTTCCCCATGCTTTGACTAGTGACCACTTTGAAGCCTGTCTGGAAGCAGTTGGTGTCTTGTGACAAGCACAGTGAAGGACCTGGGAGTGGTGGAAATCCACAGTAACAGGAAGAATCTGAGGAGCCTGCATATTATGTCTTTGGTAAATTAAAATTGTATACTCATTTCAAGGTGGGGGTTTTTTAAGGTTAAATTGCCATGTGTTTTCACCAAAACCTGAAGAATAGATGAAAATTACCTTTTTCTTTTTTTTTTTTTGGACCCTGTAAACTGGGATAATCTTGCAATTTGAATAGGAAGAGAGAAGGGAGACTGGCTGTTCAGCTGTGAACTCATTTTTGAACTTTTCATGTTCATACTGTTTTAAGTGCCATGCAAATTTTATTATTTTCTTTTGAAAGGATCTTTTCTATAGCTACATGGCTGGCTGCAGGAAATTGTAAACTAATGCTCACAGTGCCAAGCCTGTTTCATTTTAATGGAACTTTGTGTACATTTTTGTGAACTTGTTGAGCTTAAGATAGAGTAGGACACATTTGGTCAGAGCTGTGGGGAATAAATAGGGCAGGGAGAGGGGCTTTTGTGCCCCGGGAGCTGTTTAACGTTCAACAAAAGAATATATATTGAATATATTTTAAAATACTCTGAATAAGTTGGTAAAAGAGGTACAAACTGATAGTACTGCATGAGAACAGCCCCTGTTCTGTTGTGGGTCTGAAGAAGCTAAGTGAAAACAGCAAATTTAGGAGGAGAATGATTCGGCTTTGTACCCCTTGTTTTCCTCCTGTGTTTTGTTTTGTTGTCATGCCCACATCAACAGGTGCCTGGTGTCAATTTGCCCGTCAGCCAGCTGACCTATTTCTTCTCTGCAATCCTCCTCAGCGGTGTGATACATGAAGTCGGCCATGGGGTGGCAGCTATTCGGTAATGCATCGCTTTTTTCCTACTCTGACAACAAAGCAGTTAACTTACCCGTGGGTGTTGTTAGCACTGCTTTGTTTTATCTAGAGAGTCTGTTCAGTCTGTAATTCGTAGCTGCCTTAGATTTGAAGTTTGGAGGGGTCTACAATTAAGGATAGAGTTTTAATACAGTGTCCATTATACAGATCATGAGAAAGGACTTCTGCTTTGCAAATACTGCATCAGGTTTAAAATAATTTTTTTTAAGTGGCCCTGTTTTTTACACAGCAATTTAATTTCTGCGCCTGTGGCACTTGAAAAGAACTCATGTGCTATTGCACACTGATACTTTAAAATAGATTTTTGATTGATTTGTTTAAACATAGCTTGTGAAATATGAACAGGTTGAAGCAATAACTTGGTCAAATGTGATTTGCCCCTGTTAACCTCAGTGATGTATTAGTTTTGGTCAAAGATTATATTTTTAATGTCTATAACTATGATGATTACTTCACAAAAGTTATTTTACAAGGTTAGTCACTACTGTTAAATGCCACTTTAGCATAAGAAGGTTAAGCTATGATTACTAGGGCTGATGTTCAGGTCCTCCACATTTCTCCTGGACAGCATCATTATCTTTCCTATGAGCATGAAGCCCTAAGTTATTTCTCTGATTTTCCTGAGTATAGGGAGTCATGACTTCATTTTAACCCATATACTACCCTTTTTTATAACCCCAAAAGTTCTCACTCAAAGGGGTAGTTTGGGACCCTCTGTGTTTTATATGCTCTGCTTGTCTTTCAGCTTTTTTCCCTCAAATATTTGCAGGAAATTTTCTGTGGAGGATGAACCTTTTGCTTATCCCATCACAGGAAGAATCAACAAAATTTTCTTTCCCTGACATATTGCTGGCAGACTGCAGAGAAGCTAGGAGTTACTAGAGAGCTCTTTTGAAGCAGGAAGAAAGAATAATTATTGTATCTTAGTGGTGTGCTATCTTTATTCAAGGTCTAGAGCAAAGACTTTGAATATTTAATATTGGATTATGTTTTCATCAAAAAATTGTTTTTCAGCTATTTCCAGAGGAGAAATTATTTGGTCCAATGTACATTGGCAGCCAACATTGCTGCTGATGTTTTTTGCTTGACTCTTTTATTTTCCTCCTTGCACAGGTTGGGTCTATAGTGCTGTTACTGTAAATCCTCAGGGTTTCAACTTTACTAAAAAGCTGTGCTGTGGGCAAATTTTATTATTCTGGCAAATCACTTAACCTTCCTGAAATCTAATACACTTCTGCCATCTTCAGCTCTAGAAAGCATTAACTGTGAACTTTAAGAGCTTTAATATGTGAGCCTTAGCTTAGTCAAGCTTTGTGCCAAACAAGTCTTTTTCTTTCTCCCTGTGTATCTTCTACCCAAGTCTTGAAATCCTGAATAGGCATTAATCTGCATGTTATTAATTGGTACCATGGAATGAGTTAACTCCACAGTATTAGTGTGTGACTTAATTCTGAAAAATTTTGTATAAGTCTTTGTCTTCTTTTGGTGTATATACATATTAAATAGATAAATGTAAATAAGTGAAATGTTAGATCCAGTATATTGTCTGAGTAAAGTTATGGGATTATCTGATCTGTTCCTGGTTTGTCTTGGAACATGCTTCTGCCAGGCATCTCTTAAGTCCCTTATGCAATTTCTAGCTTCAGAAAACCTTAATGTATTTGTTCCAAAAGATTCCATCTAAAAGTAATTGCAAAACCCTTGGAAAAAATTACTATCTGTATAATAGTGTCAGCTACTGATATATTTAAATAGACTCATAGAGTGTTAAGGTTTGGAAGGATATTAGCATTTGTCCTTTTAACCTCTTGACTTGTTTTCATTTTTACAGACAACATTTCCCTCATTTTTGTTAGTTTACAACATAGTCTAAGTTCTGTTTAGGAGAAACAGAGGAATTAAAAATTCCAGAACTGTGGAAGTGTTTCTTTAAAAGGAAAGTGGTTGCTTCTTGCAAATATTTTTACATAGATGAGTTTGAAACTGCTTCCTGTGGACTGCCTTTTTTTACTTAAAAGAACAATTACCCCCAATCTTGACATATATCTTAACATGAAAGTTAGGTAGGTTTTTAAAAAGTGTTTTATATGTTACTGTTACCAGGGGACAGAAAAGAAGTTGAACTTACCCTTTATGTTTTTACCAAACTTACAAACGTGTACTGCTTAGAAGTGGCAGCTACTGCAGAAAACATACTTTAGTTTAATCATCTTCCAATTACTGATAGTATAAAAATAAATTAGTTTTATAATTAAAATTTTAGTCATTCTTGTCAAAAATGTCTGCTATGTAGAATCTCTCAGTTTTTCTTTTGTTTGTTTGCAGTTACACTGCTTCACTTTTCTTTTCTTCTTTTTCAGAGAACAAGTACGATTTAATGGATTTGGGATTTTTATCTTCATTGTCTACCCTGGAGCATTTGTTGACCTCTTCACAACTCACTTGCAGCTGATATCTCCTGTCCAGCAGTTAAGGATATTTTGTGCAGGTAATAGTTCGTGATTTTTTATTGAATCTTTGCTTCAATAAAAGCAAAGATTCTTATTCTAAGGGATCATTTGTGAATCCTTGATTGAGTATTTAAGGTTTAGAATGAATAAGTACCAAAGCTTCTCTTTACCTGATGGTGATCCTTCTGTTCTGAACCAGTGTTGGAATCTCAGCAAATCATTTGATCATTCCTGTCCTTATTGAGCTTTTTTCTGGGCTAGATATGTCAGTTTCTAGGATCTTAAATGAGTGCCAATTTCCTGTCATGAAAAACATTATTATATTCTAGATCCAATCCAGAATAGTTGTACATAAGAAATTCCAGCTGTGTGATTATGGAAAAACTGTGGTTTCTGATCTTCCTCTCATTAGAAAAGGCTCTTACACCAGGTGCAGAAGTCCCTGTCTTTTTTGTTTGTTTGTTGTTTGGGATATTTCTGCTCATTGTATGGCCTAAGTAGCAAAACCTTGGAGCACACAAGCTGGGAATGGTGCTATGAGAACAGGACTTCCTGTCACAGGTCAACATCCTTGAACAATTCACTACCATTTTCTGCAATAGGAGCAATCTATTTTTCTATAGTATTGTGAGTGATTTTCACTGACCTGTGAGTTGTGTTATTATACAGGTCACTGTGTTTTGATGTTGCCATCAGGAGAAAATAAAAGTTAAAACACAAACGTCCAAAGAGAATCGTAGCTTATGGCTCCAGATAACCTCCACATATTTTTGAATTCTCTGGCAACTGGGAGGTAGACTCTGGTTGCTGTGAAAAGTCAAACTGAGACTGTGTCGTTCTGCCTGAACCACTTGTATGATTATTTTGAGAGACAAAGGTAGTTCCCAAAGAGCTAAAATAGAGATAGAAAAGTTACCTTCTTGGTTTAGTTCTTGATACTGCTGTCTTTCTGTTGCAGGGCAGAGTAGGCTAGCAGCCAGCCTATTGTAATATTTAGTTACTAACATTGTTTCTTGAATGTTGTATCTAAAATATCATACAGAGGGTGGACATACAGAAGCCTTTAGCAAGCATGTTTTCAAGCTTTCATAAATCAAGTAAATAATAACAAATGTTAGATAAGTAAATATATCTGTATTCCAAATACCCGAATCAACAAAACTCATTCACTACAGTAGGCTAACTTTTATGGAGCTGTTTCTCAAATTAATCTATTTCCATTTCCATCTACTGGGAACAGAACTGAAAGAAAAAGCATACTGAATTTCAAAATGGGTTGCTTACATAGATTCCTGAGACATCTAGAAAAATAAAATTCTAAGCAGTCATAGGAAATAGTTGTTTACATGTTTTGATGACAAGCAAACACCTATAATAATTTTCCTGTTTCTTGGGCAACCTGAAATACAAGGCAGGAGCAAACATGTTGTGAGACTGGTCTAAATGAATGGCTTGCTTTCAGTTAGGTATAACAAATAAATGCATTTTTTTACAGTTTATGATAGATATGTTTCAGAACGAGGATCTTTGATAATGACAAAATGCGATATTCGGTAAACAACCAATTTCTTTTATTTCTCAGAACACTTGAATGAACCTATTCTTGTTGTTTAGAAATTTGAATTTAGAGAGACATGCTCTCAGATTTTTGTATAGCAACTAAGTAACACAGCTAGACTAGAGGCCAATACCAGATATTGTTTTTGTAGTCCAGCTAAAGTCTGAAGATAAAAAAATATATTTTTCATACAGCAGATGGCATCATGAGTTCAAGAATAGGAAATGAGTGTTCTTGTAAGACTTGTGATATTTATAGCATAATTACATGCCTGCTAGATAGATGAAAAGTGATTCTGTGCAGCTCTTTCTTGTAATTAGTTCAAATATTTATATTACTTTCTGAGATAATTTTAATACATTTCATCTTGTCTTTAACAGGAGTTAAATGGTTTTGGTTCTTTTAAAATTAATTATTAGTTAGTAAAATATTTTAAGGTGTTTTAGGGTTGTGTAAAGTGTCTCTTTCTAAATGTAAGGAATTAGGTGTCCTAGGATGAGGCTGTTTTAGCAAGATGGAGTTGAAGGTACACTGAGCAGTGTGCCTCTAAAGGTATTTTCATTTGGAGCGTATTTATTTTTCTGTAGATAACTGGGATGAGTTTGAAACTTTTCTGTTTTAGACTTTTTGCTGTATTCCACACAGCAAAGGGTGTTGATTCTGGTAGCAAGGTCCCTGTTTCCTAGCTGTTTGAAAGTATTCCTTGTCACTCTCTAGCAGTTACATCACCTCTTTTTTATCATTATTATTTAAGAGTTGCGGGGTTTTTTTCAGTTTACTCTGTGTAGCAGCCACACTGTTGAAAAGGATTTTGTTTTCATTTTACATTTTTGTCTTTTGTTAAGCTGTTAAGCTGAAAAAATATTTTTAAGATAAAAAGGTTAAAACAATAAAGTTAAAGTATTTGCTTACTACTTCTGGATTTGTTGCAAATAAATGTGTGTATGTGAGATAAGAAGAAATGATTACTAAAACATTTCCTCTATCTGAGTGCCTTTCCATGAGATACAATTAAAACTATAGAAAGAAATTACTTTAAGAAGCATCTACCAGTGGAAATGGCAACAAACCCTTACTTCAAGAACTCCAAAAAATGTCTCTCATTTCTGCAGCATTAGAAGTGTAAAAGAAGGCCAGGTGAGATGTAGAGATGAGAGTCTGCCATATGCTGTGATTTCTGTGTTACGTACACTGCAAGAAAGATAGGTTTAATATATTTTTAAATATATTTACTTCGATTCCTGCCCTGTAACTGCACTGTAAGTATAGAATTGAATCAAACTCATAACAAGATGAAGCACGGTAAGAAGGAGATAAAGACTCTTCAACATAGAAAAATTTTCCTGCACTGTTCATACAAAACTGTTTGTCCGAGAACACAAACTAAATGAGGAAATTTGTGTAGTGCTGAATGTGGAAAGCCATAAAGCTTTGATGATGAATTCCAACTGTGTCTTTTGATAGTGGCTCACTGCTTCCTGTGGAGAACCACATACTATAAAGATGGCAGTGGCAAATATGTTCCCCAAAATTATGTGTCAGGAAATGCTGATTGTACAATTTAGTTTCTTGATGTGGTTTTAGGTCCATATTTTCTTGTAGAAGAAGTCTTATTTTCAAATAATTTTCTAAATTTGTTTGGCACATATATATGTAATAATTTTAATTGAAATAATGTAGATTGCCATCACAAATACTGAATTTCAAGTAAATTTCAGACATCTTGCTCTCTGGGACAAACACTGTTTATTCAAAAATAAGCCCATTTATTGAGATTCTTAAATTCAACGGTTGATTGTGGTAGAAGGCAACACCTAATACATTTCATTCCACTATTCTTTTAATATTTATGATTGGAGACAACTCTGTAGATAGAAACTGTATTTTAATAATTGATTCAGAAGCCCAGTTTTTCTTATTGGGTACACTGCCCTTTCATACGTGGAAAAGTAGTGGTACATGAAATCTCAGTCTGGTAGAATGACACCTTAGAAATGGACTTACTGCTCCCCTGTCTATTTTGATAGTATAATTCTCAGGTGCTTAGAGGTTTCTCTAAAACTCCCTTACAAAGTGGCATCATAGAAGCTAAAGTTTGTAACATAATCTATGTACTCTTTTTTTATACCTATGTTCACAAATTAATTTTTCATTTATTCTTACAGTAATAATTTCAGGAAAGTTAATTAGAAGGCAGCTGTAGGATCATTTCAAAACCAACTTTTTGTTATTAGTGTTTATTTAGAAACTTTTTTTTTGCCTTCTTTTTAGGGGTGTGGCATAATTTTGTTCTTGGTGCTGCCAGTTTCATGGTTTTGTTTCTGCTGCCAGCCATTCTTTTCCCTTTCTATTACACGGGTGTTGGGGCACTTGTCACTGAGGTCACAGAGGTAAGAAAGATATTTGCTTTCCATATTATGTGCTTTGTGACCTGAAGTGTGCCTATGTCTCTTATTATCACAATCAGATTTGGTCAGTGCAGTGCTTTGCAGAATCGAATATATTGAACTTGTTGCTTAAAGATTTCTTCTCAGTCTCATGTATTTTAGTAGGAAATAAAGGAACATGGTGTGAATAATGGTAGACTAATCAGCATACTATAAGACTGTTGAGACATTTGAGATGAGTTTTCAGGTTTATTTCTGAGGGTTTTTAACTGTTTTTTCAGTATTGGCACAAAGCAAGTCTACTGGAAACTGCATTATCACTCCAGTTACTGCTATCTGTTTTTAATGTTAAAGATTATTTTGAGCTGATTTCCTTGTTTGGTCAGCTGGAAGCAAAGTAGAGATAGACTTCTGGGATTCTGGAAGGGAATGATTTTTTTCTGACTTAATCAAATCCAACACATTTGAACAGCAGAGCTGAAAAGATCCAATCTTTCTTGGATCTAAGAGTCAATTGATGAAACTCAGGAAAGAGTGACATTTCTAATGCTTTATTGCCTTTGAAAGTATAGGTACACTTGCTTTCTTGAAAAGTTCAGGGTATTAATTAAATTTACTTGAACTTAATATGTTGTGGGTTTTCTTACCATTTTGACTTATATGAAAATAATTACTCAAATTTGAAGACATCTCCAGGACACTTGGAGACTTCCCTTTCCCTCCCCTACCCCCCATTTTTTAGTGTCTTAACCTAAAGATTTCATAGTATTCAGCAGAACTGTAAACTAATCCTTGTGGATTTATAGTAATATGACTGACTTCACTGTTCTTCTCAGGATTCTCCTGCCAATGGACCAAGAGGTCTTTTTGTGGGAGACCTTGTCACTAACCTACAAGACTGCCCAGTTTATAATGTGGAAGACTGGAATTCCTGTCTGGGAGACATTTCAGAGAAGTCACAGGTTGGCTACTGTGTAAGTGCAGCCACCCTACAGCAATTAAGCTTTCCAGCTAGAGGTATGACTTAAGGTGCTCTCCGCATTATTTTGTATATTAATTAATTTATATTTTAATTTTATCATGTCTTAAAGACTATTTTGGATTTAGAATTTGTTGTTTGTGTCAGATTTCTTGTAAGTCAAATCTGCTCTCCTGTCTTAAGCAGTTACCAATGTGCCATGTTGTTTTGTGAAATCTGAAAGTGAGGGAGGGCTAGATAAAGGAATTTCTCTTCTCTTTTAGTCATCCTGTACAAATATTCTGTATGATCTGAATAATAAAATTTGCTTCTTCAGGATATCGCAGAACTTGGTTCTTAGCAGTAGTACAATTATCTCCTCTGTTTTAAGTTCTGTTAAATGGATCAACTCAGTGATCTTTTGCAGATGTAAATTCCATGTTATCTCACAGCTTTGATCAGCACGACATTGCAAAGTGTACGGTTTAACCCAATGATGTGCTTTATTATGGTCGCTTCTTCAGATTTGTCTCCCTATAGGGTTTTATGTCATTGCCCATAAACTCAGTTTTGTCTGGATTGCACATACTGCTTCTGGAAGTCAGTCTATTTCCTTCTGTTTCCATTTATACATTAGAGTGCTTGTTGCTGTAAGGGCTTACCCCCAAGAAGCACAAAAAAAAAAAAAAAAGGAACTAAACTAGAACAATAAACAAAAATTGTGTAGAACAAAACAGAACAGTCAAGTTAAATTGGCTGAGCAGCTTGTGACATGCCCTGAAGCTCTCTCAAGTTTCTTTCATGCAAGGATTCATGGTAACTGAATTCCAAAGGTAAGGGGCTGCTGCTGAGCAAAGCCTATATGATGCTATTCAGAGCTTTCAAATTGTCACTGGATTTTTCCATCATCCTGGAAATAAACAGGATGTCAGGCAACTGGACTGTCTATGGTTTTGATGCACTATAGTACTTTCATGAGGCTGAAAAAGTAATTTTTTTTTTTTTAGTGAAGAAAGTGATCTTAAAGCTGGTACTAAGATAAATATTTAAACTGGAAACTAGTGGAGTATTGGGTAAGAACCTGCTTTTAGAGATCTGACAGTTTGGATTATGCCTCTGAAGAGGAGTGCAACTTTGGCCCATACTTTCAGCTCGGCAGGGATGGCAAGAACCAATTCTCAGGTGCTATAGAAATATATATCCTCAGATTCTGCTGTTCTCTGAAGTGCAATTTTGGAGTCATGGGTAATAAAACTGCATATTCTGCAGATGAACCAGTCTTGTTTAGATTGAAATACTAGAGGCTTAATGCTGGAGACTCAATATTGCTTCCAAGCCTGGTTGCTGTATTGTGTTAGCAGCCCATTGTGCCCGCTGCTGTCTTCTAATCAGACCAGTCTGTCTGCATTTTCAGAGTCATAAGCCTCCAGCAGTGAGAAATATTTCTCTGAAATTAAATGAACTCTGTTTGGTCTCCAGCAGCTGTCATTTGTCAAAATCTTGACAGTTCACAACTTGACATAAATACAGGGTATTGATAAAAATGTATATAGCAAATGGACTCCTTCTAGTTGACCATAAAAACAAATGGAGAGTGAACTGAGTATTGAAGCTAGAGAAAAAACAGTGCCCTAAGGATCTTCTTGAAATTACAAAAAAAAAATGTTTTCAATGTAGTTTATAAGGAAACTAATTTCATGGTCATTTGCTATTCAAAAATATATGTGGTTTCTTAGCCTCGGGGTGCTTGAAAAAAGGTTTGTACGGTACAGTGCTTGCACCTGTAAGCCCCAGGCATAAAGCTCCATGTCAGTGCACTGCAGGTTATGCGGTGATAAATCAGCAACCAGTATCATAGGCTTGATCTACCTGAGGAGGGGACTGCAATTGCTGTGATACAGATCCTTACTATGACCATTCTTCTGTGTCTGTGTGTGTTTAAGCTGTTGTTGAACAGTACGTTAGGCTTAATTCATTTAAAGAGCATATGTATAAAGGTTCTTTACCAGAGTAGTTAAATCATGGTTTAAAACATAATTTATTCACTGCTGCAGTCTTCAAGGCTTGGAAGGCTTTCAGAATTTGAATCTTGTTAAGGCTTGCATGATTTAAAAAGTATGTTTTGAGTCTTGGCCATTTCCAGAGCCAATCACTGAAATCAGTACAGTAGTAGTAGCTGACAAATTTCTATGCCAACCATTGGTGCAAGTTAGGGGCAACGGATATAAAAGTGGTTTGCAACTTGTAATGCCTAAGAATTGCAGTGGTAGATTCCCAGTATCTCAAGGAGCTTTATTAAGGTGAAAAAATCAGTATGTGACATGACTGAAATCATGTGACATTCACACATATTGGTGATGAAGCTTTATTTTTAGTTGTGACCGAGCCTCAGCTAGGCTATGTGAATTACTGTAATTCTTGAGGGCTACAGGATGATTATTTTACTTCATTCAGAGACTAATTTTTTCAGCAAATAGTATTGATTATTTCCTCTATACCTGTGTTCTTTAGTCTACAGAAGACTTGATGGTACAGTTGAATGTTGTAGTAACAACAGCCTCACAGACATTTGCTTTTCATACAGCAATAAGTTGGACAGCCATCTGGTAAGTTACTTAAACTGCTAATTCTCTTTGGTAAATCTAAATTTTATAATATTAGTAATATTTACCGACACTTATGCAGCATACACCAGTCTTAAATGTTTAAGAATATCGAGTGTTTGTAATAAAGGATACATGTATACTATTCTCCCAGTTCTCCCAATTTGTCATGATTTTTCCTGTAATCGAACAGGCGGTCTCTGGAAGAATCATAAAAAATCTTAGACACTTCATTCCTTTAGGCAGAGGAACACCTCAGTCATTTTTAGTATTCTGGATGCACAATACTGGTGAGAAAAAACAACTTTTGAGAAGAAGGAAAAATTGCTTATTCTGGTGTTTCAGTCTTTAAAGGTATTGAGCACTACAGGGAAAGCAAAGCCCTGGACTATCTGGTCAGTTATTTTGTCTTAAGCCAGCAGTGCTGCTCCCTAAATTAAAATAAAAACATGTAGGAGAAGGTCCTAGAGATTACCCAGTTTCTCAAAATTGAGTCTTTTTTCACCATGTTGATTTTCTTGTCACGTAGAAACATTAAGTTTCTCAGTAGGATTTTGACTTACTCCTTTATAAAAGGGTTTAGCAAACATTCCAGTGCCTAAAGGGGCTACAAGAAAGCTGGAGAGAGACTTTTCACAGGAGCATGCAGTGATAGGACAAGGGGGAATGGCTTTAAACTGAAAGAGGGCAGATTTAGATTAGATATTAGGAAGAAATTCTTTGCTGTGAGGTTGGTGAGGCGCTGGCACAGGTTGCCCAGAGAAGCTGTGGATGCCCCATCCCCTGAAGTGTTCAAGGCCAGGCTGGATGGAGCTCTGAGCAACCTGGTCTAGGGGAAGGTGTCCCTGCCCATGACTGGAGTTGGAATGAAATGTCTTTGAGGTCTCTTCCAACCCAAGTCATTCTATCATTCTATGAAAATACATCAGTGTTTGTTAAAAATATGTGATCCATAGTGGCAGTGATGGGATATTTCTGTTGGTTCTTTACAAGCAAAAGAGCACAGGAATCAACTGTGTAAACTTCTCTAAACATACCAGTTTGTTATTCTTTTGACTCTAGTGATAAATACCCAAAGAAATTCAAATAATTTTTCTCCACATCTGCTATATTTACAGTTTCTACAGTGGTAAACTTCCCACTCCAGGGTGTCTTTGTGGTATTTAACCACTAGAGTTGAACACATTTCAGTGGTTCATTTGAAATATGGCAGTGGCACCAAGATTTGATAAATCTCTATCCCATTGAGCCTGGGCATTCTTAAGCTTGTAGCTGCTATTTATGAACAGGGAAGAAATAAAAGCATCAGGAAGCCTGAGACCTTGTGACTTTCAAGTGTCCTTAGACTGGCTGTGAATTTTTGAACAGTTTTTTTAAATGGTCTTTGCAGTGCCATGCAGCAGTTTTTGAAAGTGTGTCCTCTCTCATTAGAATAGAAGGAATTTGTATCAGGGTTAATGGTGAGGGTCTGACACTCATGCATTTATGTGGAGTGCAGTGACGAGGCTGAGAAGGTAGAAATTACTTTTTCTTTTCTCCTAAGGCAAGTAGTAGATTAGGATTCCTTGCTTCTATATTTAGAACAAAAGGAGAAGTGTCATTGAGATTTTACAAGAAACATGAAGGGGAAAACTAATTTGCTATTCCCTTCTGCTGTACTGTCTTTGGCCTATGGGAAGCAAGAAAGATCTGGTCTGTCAGACTTACAGAGTGAGTGTTATAGGCAGGGTTTGGGGCACAGCACTGCATTGAGTCCTGTGTTCATCTTAGTTGGGAATAGTTTCTTAGCTACCACACACCTGGTGGGTTTGTTGGTTTATTTGCTAAAACTTCAGCTTGAACATGTAAGTCACTAGGATGTTGATACAGGCTCTGTCCATTAGAAATCACTGACCTATGTTTAGATGCTGTGATTTTTTGTTGTGCATGTATGTACCTTTCTAGAAACAGTTTGCTTTTATGGTGTATGTACACACCCTCTCTTCCACACTACAAAATATGGACTGACAGGTTGAATATGCATCAGGTAGAGATTTGTCAGAATTTGACAACAAAAACCAGGGAAAAAAAAATCAAATTTTAGCTTTTCATGGGCTTATATCAGTGAGGCATTTCTTTGCTTTAAAAAGGAATATTTTGTTCCTTGTACTTTGATCTATTGGAAAATACCTTTACCTTTCATAATGATTTTAAATGCCCTTTGCAGTATGCCTGTCTGCCAGCACGAAAAGTTATTGAAGCCAGTAAAGTTTGTCGAACCAACATGGACTGCCATAAGGACTTTGCTCCAAGCTTTTGTGTGACTCCTTCTTTGGAGAACCAAACAAGGCTAATCAGGGTGAAACATCCACCCCATATTGACATGCTCTATGTAGGACACCCCATGCATCTTCAGTATACAGGTTGGTATTATTTATTGAAAGTTTAGCAAAAGCAATCTCTAATATGGTTTCCTTTGCCTGACTGCTTAAACAAGGTCTTGAAGTGCTTCTTAGTTAATTTGTTTAAAGCAGAATCCATTTCTTATTACAGCCAGTGGAGAGACATGGACTACTCAGGCCTAAAATGAAATGTGCAAAGTGCAATGAGTTATGAAGGTAATAGAAACCATATGTGATATGGAATGGTTGTTTTTTCAGAAAAGTATGAAAGGGCTATTTGTAGAACAGATCTTATTCGGATTAGTCATAGGAACCAGGTGCCATTATGTGCATTTTCCTAGCACATAAATGTCTCAGAATGCTATTGTAAAACCTCTAGGGCACCTTGCTCCAACACCTTGCCTGGAATATGAGCATGACTGCTTAAATCACACCTAATATCCAAGTATCTGTGACAGATTCCCGTGACTACTGAGCCACAAGTGTTATCACAACATAGTTTTTTCCTGATTTTTTTTCATTTGACTTCCTTAAATTAAGTAATACATAAAATTTTAGTTCCTTACTTTGAAGTTCACTGTGACTCTCCTTTGGGCAGCTTATATAAATAAAAAGTAATTCTGCTCCTGAAGAGAATATGGAAAGAATGAACAAACTCATCAACATCCTACTTGATAGCTTGAGTGGTATGGTGAAAATCAGCTGCAGATGGGCTTTAAGAAGTTTGAAGTGTTAAATTACTATCCCTTCCTGTGAGGAAGGTATCTGTTCCTCACTGACAGCTGAAACTCTTGGGGTGATTTTGCCTCAAACACTTTGGAAATATCTCCTTAGCAAGGCATTGTACTTTTCTGAACAAGCACTGGAATGAGGTATAAAAGAGCTTTAGAAACAGTGATGAAGTCTGGTGGTGTAAATCCGTTAATGTTCTTGGATGCAATATTTTTAGTTAATCTATCAGTCTTTATTTTTCCATGCTGGTAATTTGATACTCTGTGAGGAGTTATTTATTTCAGCTTTTTTAGTGTATATCCTCATTTAAGCCCACAAGATGATCTCTTCATTTGTAACTTCTGGTCTCATGCTGTTTAAGAGGAAAACATTGCTCACTTGTGTGTTACCAACACTGCTATCTCTGATGACATTTTTTTCAAATGCAGCAACATATTTTAAGAACAGAGTTTTATAATTATTCAGAATTCCTTTTCTTGGTCTTTAACAATACAAACTATTGATACTGAAGAACAGTTGGTGTTGTTCTCTTTTCCAATACATTGTAGCAATAGTGCTTTCATTGGTGTTTCCTACTGAACAGTAATTCTGCGAAGGAATTGAACCTGCCAGTCTTTCAGAAGTCAGAAAAGAATGATACTGCATTTAAAGAGGTAGTTCTTCTTTAACAAGTTACTTTGTGAAAATACTGTTTGCATACACATGTAGGAATAGAGTTGTAAAGTGATTTACCCTTGGAATTGTGCACTGAATGTATTAATTTGAAAGCTTGAAGTTTGATTTTATTACCAGCTTTGCTACAAATGCAATCTATGCTCTATGTTCCCTTTGGAAAAAACACTAGACCTAAAATGATGGGATCCTGGCTTGGGTAGCAGGCTGTCTGCTATACCATCATAGAGTTTCATGCATCCCAATGAAACAACTTTCATTTCAGACTTACCTTTGCTCTGTACGGAACTGACTGTGACCAACAGGTTTGGTGTGCGGTTTTTTGGGTTTTTTTTTTCCCAGATGTGACTGATCAGAATGTGGTAACTGTTTTACAGTTAAAAAAAAGAAAATTATTTCTTCCTCTATTGTGTGAGCTTTGAAATAGGAATATGTTTTAGTGAAATGCCTTATTCTTTAGTGTGATCTTTCTGCTTGCAGGAAACAGTACATTTTAGAATAATGCTACATTTAACACACAACATAATATGGGAATTGTAGTACTACTGTGTACTATGAATTTACTTTCTCTAGAAATGTCACTAAAGCAATGTTTGTATAACATTCTAAAATTATGCGTACATTGTTTTCTGCTTAGGCTTATATTGTTGTAATGTAGTCCTGATTTACGGAAATGCAGTAATTATTTCATATTTTCATTTGAAGATAATTTCCAGATAGACTATAGAGACTATTTCTTCTAAGTAGCTAATATGGATATACATTTTTTAAAATATGTTATTTCTATTAAATCTTTCTGTTGCCTCAAATTAAAATATCCTAGCAAAAATATTTTTGTTGATATGGAGGCTATATATAGCACTTGTTTCCAGTATTTAAAAAATAACAAAACTGTAAAGAGTTATAATCCTAAATGAACTTAGAGTGATAGAGATTTGGCCAAAACTAAAACAGAAGGATGATTAGGAGTGCATGCTGTTTGGGACAGGCACATTGATTAATGCTTTTAATTAGCATTCTTTTGGTAAAAGGTATCTAATGTTATCCAGTATAAATTCATACTGTCGGTTCAATACACATGATATTAAGTCTTTTAAACTCTTATTATTGCAGGCCAGTTATGCTCTAGAGTCTCTTCCTATGTTGGACAGTTCATATGTAAGGTTGAAATGGAGGGCCCTGTCAGTACTGCCATGCAAATTTGCAGTGTTTCTTTATTATGTATGAGAGGTTTTATCCCCTCATGTCATTTCTAATACTGCAACATTTTTGCTTCCTTTTCTGGCCCTTGTTAGTTGGGAAGAATCTGGTGACTAAGATTTGTATTGGAAATTCACACTACTTGAGGAAATACCATATCCCTGAATGTTACTCTTGCCCATCACAGACCAAAAACTGTAAGATTTTCTTCATTAAAAGAAAATGGAACTTACCTAGAAGATAATTTCCTCAAGCTTGAGCAGTCTCCTTCTTGTCTCCTTCTTCTGTTGTATATAAGTCTTCTGGAAAAAAAAAAGGCACTTCCTGGCTTTGGGCATGTTTATGAGCAATGACAGCCATAATCCATGGTGAAGGTCTTTCTGGTACAGCCTGTTCTCTCAGTATTTCCGTACTTGTTTACCCTTATTGCTGAGGATGGTTCTTCTTTGCTTTTAACCCAAGTTTAAAGGATTACACATACAGTTCTTTTGGAGACCACACAGAAATATCTCATGCCATGCTGTCTGTCTCCTCCATGCCCTTTCCCCCATGAAGACATTTTGAAAAGCTCTTTGGTCAACTTAGTCTCCAAGTCACTTCCAATTAAAACTGTGTCTGTTGTAAATTCTTCTCAATATTTGCCAACACCATCTAGCATCAGCCAACAAAAGAAATGTTATTTCCAGGTCAAAGAATTGTTTAATTAGAATGGGAAAACAGTGGCTGTTTTCCCTCACCCGGGCTCATTGCTGTTCATCTCTTCCCAGCAGTGTCTTTGAAGACAAGCCTGTAGAGCATAATTTCTGTAATTCTTTTGTTATTCTTCAGAGGAAAAATTTGCCTGCTGCCATTAGGTTTGATCCATTACAACCACTAAATTCATTGCCTCATATTACAGTCTCTAGAGCTCAGTCCAGCAACTTCCTGAAGAGTTTGTGTTTGGAGTTTGCTTCAGCAGCAAGATTTGGAGTTTAGATCCATGTCTAGTGGCTGTCCGTGACAAGAGTTTATTGTAACAAAAAGGAAAGAAGATGAATGATCCATTCTCAGTGCAGGCGTAATTTCAGGTTCAGGATGGTGACTTGGTAGTGGCCATTAGGTGTTTGTCAAGAGGCAGTCAAACTTTGAAACTACACTGTTTTGCAGTGTATGTCTTTCAAAACCTTTGAATACACTGGCTGTCTCAGCCATTTTGCTATTTTGGCTCATGTACAGGAGTTTTGATCAGATGTTCTGATACCAGCCTTCAACTTGACAGGTTGTTTGCTTTGGATATCACTTGACCTGTGCTTACAGACAAACGGGGTAATGCAAGGCTGGAGAGCAGCCCTGCAGAAAGACGTGTGAGTATCTTGGTAAGCAGCATGTTGAACATGAGCCAGGAGTGCTCTGGCAGCCAGCAGGGCCAAGCATGTCCTGGGGGGCATCAGGGACAGCATGGCCAGCCGGGCAAGGGAGGGGATTGTCCTGCTCTCATCTGCCCTGGGGCGGCCTCACCTCGAGTGCTGGGGGCAGTTGTGGGCACCATGATATAAGAAAGATATAAAGCCATTAGAGAGCATCCAAAGGAGGGCTATGAAGATGGTGAAGGGTCTAGACAGGAAACCATTTGAGGAGTAGCTGAGGTCACTTTGCTTTTTCAGCCTGGAGGAAACCTCATCATGATCCACAACCTGACGAGGGGAAGTGTGAGGGCAGGCATTGATCTCTTCTCTTGTGACAGGACCCCAGGAAGTGGCCTGAAGCTGTGCCAGGGGAGGTTTAGGTCAGATACCAGGAAAAGATTCTTCACCCAGAGGGTGGTTGGGCACTGGAACAGGCTCACCCAGGGAAGTGGTCACAGCACCAAGCTTGACAAGAGTTCAAGCAGCATTTGAACAATGCTCTCAGGCACATGGTGTGACTTGGGGCCAGGAGTTGGACTTGATGATCCTCGTGAGTCCCTTCCAACTCTGGATATTCTGATACTATGCAAATACTTGTGTGAAGACTGTCCCTTTTATTCAGACAAAAAGCCAATCCCTGAAGCTGTTGGTTGTGTTTCTGTCAGCCCAACCCCTACCCTGGCAGGCCCACCTTCAGCTTTGTCTGGAGGGCTGGGCAAGCAGGTTTGGGGGTATAGGGGCTGTTTCTGTTGTGGCTGGGGCTGGGCAGTTTCAACAGCTTCTGAAGGGCAGCTGGGGAGGGGCAGGGGAAGAGGGACAGCTCAGGGATTAGATGTGTGAGTTTCTTAGGGCTACTGCAGTAGCAGGGCAGGTTCAGGTGAACTGGTCTGGCTGTCTGAGCATGCGATCAGGCCGGTGCGTTCCTGCTGGTCTCCAGAGAGACGCCTGTGGAGAGAGGAGGTGGCTAAGCTGCAGGTGAGACACGGGGATTCTTGTCCACAGCAGAGCCCAGAGCTGGCAGGGCTCGCTGCTGCGAGTGGAACTGCTGGCACACCTTGGCCAAGGCACCGCCAAGCAGGGGGACTCCTGGTTCACTGGTCAGCAGCAGGTGCCAACGCATCTCGTGCTTTCTAGAGCAATACCACCCTCTACTCTTTTCCATCCTGACTTTGTTTTCAATCTGCCTGTTGCTCATGCAAGCTACTCTTGTCCAGGCAGGCTCAGTTTGGACAAACACTGTCTCCAGTCCAAGTAGGCTCCCCAAGAGGAGACCCAGAAATTAAGAGGCCAGTTAAAGCCTCAGCTGAGTTTTTCGACCAACCACTAACTTGCTGCTGCATGGCAGCCTGACTAGAAATGCTTTGTGGCTGTGAGCTGCCTTTGAAGGAAGCAGGAGCTGTGGGGGATCAATGACTCACCGCTTTCTCTCACACCACCAGCAGATTGCAAGAGAACACATCAGTATCCCAGCTGGCACGGCAACCAGCACTATCACTATGCCTATCATACAGCCTGCTCCATGACAGAAAATAGTTTCGATGTGTTCGTGGGCATTAGGAACTTGTTTGGTTGTCTCTCCAGCCGTTTCTGCAGAGCAGTTCAAAATGTTAGCCTGTCCTCTGCCAGTTTACCACTGGCAAACTTGCAGTATGTTTGATATCACCAGAATGTTCTCTGTCTTCCCCCCAGTGCTGGTCCTGGTGGCACACTCCCACCCTTTGGGGACAGGTTCTGTTCCTCTGAGCAGAACTCATTTGAGCAGGAGGAGAGCACAGTGGGGAGCACTGCTGCTTGGCCAGTCACTCATTTGACAAAAACTCATAGGAAGTTCCACCTGCAACTCTCCCTCTCTGGGCCAGCTCCCACACCCCAAGAGAATAGAGTCAGGCCCTCACAGGAGACACTTGAGCCTTGCTCTCTGTGTCTGCCTTTTCTCTAGCATGGGCACCCCTTGCAGCCCCTCACAGGTTTCAGGATGTGTCTCCCCATAAGGGACCCCAGCAGGACTGCTCAGTACCTGAGTGCTTTGAGGCTGCTTGGGGAGATTTACCAGCTTTCTCATTCTGTTTTTCTCCAGACTTAGACAGCACTGCCAAAGAGCAGAGACAGGTAAGCCTCAGCATAGCTCAGGCATGGAGGGTGCAGGAGGGTGGGGAAGTTCCCTCTAGCTTCCTTGCCCAATATGCGAGTCAGAACAGTAATCTGGGCCTCAGCTCATGAGAGGGATCCTGCTTGCGGCTACTTTTGTACTTTGGCCGTCTAGGTACTCAGGGCAAGCTCTGGGATGAAGCTGCAGGGGGAGCTACATTTGTAAGTCCTGTTTTTCTTTGTCTGTGCAATGGGATCCGGATGTCTTGAACCCAACACACTTTCAGCTTAGTTGCTGATGTGACATGCAAGAGTAGGCACTGGGGAAAGAGCCTGCTGCCCCACAGCCATCCTGTGCTGACCATAGGACAGCAATTACCTGGCCATGCCAGTGGCTGGCATCAGCCTTGGGATGAGCAACTTGCATTTCCCATGGAAGGAAGATTTAAAGGTAAATGTACCTTCCTCCAACTAACTTACCTGTGGGATTATGCATATGTTTGATGAGTGGAGATTTCCGCAAGTCATCAGCCTTGACATCTTAAAGAAAATTGCTCATTAATAAGCTATTGACACATTAGTGATAATTATTCTTTCGAAGGAAGGGACATTGAGAACTTACATGCTCCAGGATTGTCCAAGGGCTCCAAACCATCTTTCTGCCAAGCTGCCATAGAATCTGCTAGAGAGTCAGCTAGAAGCAAGCACAGAGAAATGTTTCCATTGCGTGTTGGGATCTCCTGCTTTTGTGTGCAGAAGCACTGGATGGGGGTCAGGTAACAACATGGGAGCCAGACGTCAGTGGATTGCCAGAGCTACAGAGGAGGACCTGGTGATTTCTGAGCTGGCAGCTCAACACTCTTCAAACACAGTATGCAACACCCCTGGAGGAGAGATGGACCCTTGGGACTCTCTTAACAGGAGAGAACTCGCACAGAGGAAACCCTCACTAAAGGACTGGAGGAAAAAACATCTTCTTGGTGAGAAGACCCCACTAGCATATGAAAGGCTGGACCAGTGCTGGCAGCTTACCTGCTTCCTGTGATTTCTGTGAAGCATAGTTGGCAGCCCCGGGATGCAGGACCATCAGGAGGATGAGGAGGGAGAGGAAGAGTTGGTGGACAAGGGCCATGGTCCCCCTTCCACCACACTACTGCAGCTGCAGTCAGGGATGGGGGCTGAGCAGTTGGTTCTTATGGCCAGTACAGTGCCATGGGGCTCTGTGACCTCATGGCCCTGTGCAGCCAGGGCAGGGCTGTGTGGGGGTGGCACTCAGGTGCTCCTGGAGAGCTGCTGGAGCACCATGGGGCTGTGTGACCTCATGGCCCTGGAATGAGCGGGCAGCCAGGGTGGGGCTGTGTGGGGATGGCACTCAGGTACTCCTGGAGAGCTGCTGGAGCACCGTGGGGCTGTGTGACCTCATGGCCCTGGAATGAGCGGGCAGCCAGGGTGGGGCTGTGTGGGGATGGCACTCAGGTACTCCTGGAGAGCTGCTGGAGCACCGTGGGGCTGTGTGACCTCATGGCCCTGGAATGAGCGGGCAGCCAGGGTGGGGCTGTGTGGGGATGGAACTCAGGGTGCTCCTGGGAGGCTGCCCTGCCAGGCAGGGGAGCACATCCCATAGGGCAGCTCCACCCAAGGGCTGGGACACAGCCTCCCCACTGCAGGATCAAGTACACCTTCTACAAGTTTGCAGCCAATGCCAAGCTGAGTGGTGTGGTTGGCACACCTGAAGGATGGGAAGCCGTCCAGAGGGACCTGCACAAGACTGAAAAGAACCTTCATGAGCTTCAATAAGACCAAGTACAAGGACCTGTATCTGCACTGGGGCAAGCCCCTGTATCAAGCTGCAGAAGGCTGTGGTGTCTGCTTGGTTAACCAATATAATTTTTAAAATAAGGCTAAAAGAATATTTTAATAAAATGTTGCATTTAGTTGGGTAATTCTCTGTGTAGAATTGGTGTAAGGGAAAAAAATATTGTGTCTTTGAGGCTTTTTTGTGGTTAAACTGTTTTTTTTACCATAATGGCTTGATACTAAAACCTGCTAGACAAACTCATAGAATGTTTCAAAGAACTTCCCAGTTGTATCTCTGATAATCAGTGGCTTATCCTACAGGCTTTCTTCTAGAAAAAGGTTAGATACAATGAAGAAATTCTTCACTAACCATGGTCAGGCACTGAAACATGTTGTCCGTAGAAATGGTGGATGCCCCATCCCTGGTAATGTTCAAGGCAAGGCTGGATGGGGCTTTGAGCAACCTGGTCTAGGGGAAGATGTTCCTGCATGTGCCAGGGAGGTTGGAACAAGATTATATTTAAGGTCCCTTCCTACCCAAATCATTCTATGATTCTGTGATTGACTTGGATACCTCTGACTGTCTGGGCTGGGTGGTGTCCAGGATTTCTGTCGGTTGTGTTCTTCACTCAGTTCCCCTAAATCAAAGGTCAGTCTTAAGCTTTAAGAAAAAACATGACTTTCAAGCACACTGGCAGTTTTGATACTGAGAAGTTCTCTGCTTGTTGCCACACCAAACCCATTCTTTTTTTTGGTCCTCCTTGCTATCCATATCTTTCCAACCCATGGTGTGTTTGCTGGCTGGACTTATCAGAAGGGCATCTATTAACAGAAGAAAATGTCTTTATATGACTGAATGGATCAGTTCTCTGCCTTATGTGACTTTAGAACTACTTTCCCTCATCTTTTTTGCTGTGTCCTTGAATTCTTTATTGAACCTGAAGAAATCTGATCTCACTCTTAAGTAAGGTATACATAGCAGCACTTTCGGTATGTTATGTTCCCAGTGTTCTCTTAGCCTATGGTTAAAATTTCTCCAAGGGTGGGTTAAACTGTTCCTTTTCTAAGGGATGTTTGTACTGAGTGGGATTTGAACTCCTGTGTTCAAATATCTCTGTGGAGGTATGTATTTCTTATGGCTATAACTTTTCTCCATATAGGTAGGGAAAATTCAGGCCATTGTGGCTGCCAACTCACATCTGAAGTTGTTCTTTAAAGACAGAGAGTATTGGTGATACTGTGGGAGTTTATTCTCAAGGTGGTTTTCTAATTCTGCATTAATTTACCCTAACATCTTCCTTCTGGGGTTAAGACCCCACTGTGCCTTCCTTTTAGTAGGAAAGGCATCTTTCTTGCAGCTGTCACAGAATGGTTCTCAAATGGTCCCTGGTGCTGGCAGACCCGGACTGCTACCTGGATGGAACATCCCTGTACTAACAAAGTGCCTTCTGGCAGGTCTCAAACTGTCACACTTGCCTTGAAGAATCTCTCAGAAACATTTGACATGCAATCAACTGAAGGTTCATGTACACCTTCAAAGAACAGTGTGTATAGTAATAAAGTATTCAAGATCATGTGGTCCTTGACACTGCAATTTTCCAGTCACTATTTTTAAGCAGGTCCCACCTCCCAGGGTTTTGAGTTGCACAAAGTTGCATCTTGAAATCCCTTATCATCTGAACACAGAAGAAAAGCTACTTATGTACAGGCTAACTGGTGGTGTGTGATGCAGCTGTGCATCCCCTCGTAGCCTTTGCTTTCCCAGAGGGACTCCAGAATTCTGCTCCCCATCTCCACTACTCCTGTACACCCTGAGCTCAGCCTCAGGTTAGGGGGATCTTCTGCAGATACTGCAAGAGAAAATTTTTCTGGCCTTCAGAGAAAATACAGGTGTGCACCCACAGTATACGTGTGGACTGCATATGTTGAAAAAGTCTGGTAACTATTATCTCTTTTTTTGAAAAGTACTGAAATCATACAGTGGGGTCTTTATGACTAAGGATGCCTCTGAAAATATGTATCTTAGATCTAGTTTTCCTGAAATAGTAATTGTGCTTTGTGTAATGACTTTACTGTGATAGTGGCCACGTTTAAGAAAATATATCAGCTGCACTTTTGTGAAAACAAAAAAACAATCAAACCCTTATTGAGATTGATTATTTGTCCCAGAAGAAGGTCATTTCACATGTAATTTTTCTGCAAAATTATAATCTAAAATTCATAATGTTATAACCCTGGAATGACTTTTCATGCTTTGTGTGTTTTCATTTCAGTAAGTCTCAGCAGTTTTGTACCACGACAAAACTTCCTAAGTATCGATCTGCCTGTGGTGATAGAGACATTTTGCAAGTATCCTTTGAAGTATGTTTGTTCCTTTAAGGTAAGAATTCATAATTTAGTGACCTAACAAAATTTCAGTTGGATGTCTTTTTAGACAGGATGCCCTGAAATATTTCTGTAGAGATTTGACATCTTTATCTCATCTCTGCATTGATTATTGTCCATGTGCCAAGCTAAAAATGAAATCTCTCACTTTCTTGTGCTTAAGAGCATGTTTTCGATCAGTGCTTTTTTAACTCTTGAGGGTGAACCTTAACAGATGTGACAAGAAAGTCAAAGTAAGCATGAATTTAAGTCAGGAAAAATGAGATGTTCTTGCTAGCTTTGCAGTGTCAGAGTTTTATTATTTTTGTGTCATTATACTGAACTAAATAACAGGATATGGTTGGGGTTTTTTTTGTTGTTCAAAAGAAAAGAAAATAGCTATTCACAAAACAGGATAATTTGGTTAATGCTTATTAATGAACAAGATTATATATATACACATACATATAGATTAGTAGGCTTGAATGTGGCTAATCTAGGGAACCTTAGCCTTAGAAACTGAAATGTTTATGCGTGGCCACAGAATAATTAAACTGTGTAGTTTAGTTTAACAACTACTCCATAGAACCAGAGTAAAGGTACCAGATAAGCTCCTGTTTTCTGGGAACACATCAAGGTTCGTGCTGCCCCAGCTGCTTCCTGACTCGTGTCTTCTTGCCTGGCCATTTAGCATGGAGGTAGGTACTGCAGTGAGCAGGCCTTTACCAACAGTAAAAATTACCTGCCCTGCCTCATTCTCACGTGCACACACATGTACAGAAATCCAGTCAGCTTTTCTGGCTAACAGGTAAGTAGGACAGATAGGTCAGATTTCTGATTATATTCTAGTCATTTACTAGGGAGTGTTTTGGAAAATATTCCTAATCATGATGTCATACTTGGGTCTAGAATACCTTCTTAGTTCAGGCATGGTGTCAGAGTTATAACCTTCCTCCGAAACCACACAAAGCAAGCAAAGAAGGTGGTGGTTTTGCTATCTTCTGCTTTCACTCAAGTTGTGAAGAGTGCAGGTTTAAGTATCCAAACTTAGCTCTTAAAAATAAAAATCTATAAAGGCAATTCTCCGAGTGGATGTGTTATGGTGTAAAACTAATTTTACTCATGTAATTTCTGTGAAATGGAATGGCAGCTAGAAAATAACCTTCATATGTCTCTCTCTGCATACTAGAAATAATATGCATATATCTTTATATTATCTTTACTTTTTTTTTTCATTTTCTCAGATACTCTTAATGAACCTTAACTAAATTCAACCAGGTACCTCATCTCACTGTCAGGAGCATTGGCAGTTATCAATGCTGTACCCTGCTTCGCTTTGGATGGGCAGTGGATATTAAATTCCTTCCTGGAAGCCACGCTGAGCTCCCTAATTGTAGAAAAACAAAACAGAGAGCTTGTTGGCTTTTTAATTTTGCTTGCTGGTAGTGCACTTTTGGCTGCCAATGTTGCACTGGGACTTTGGATGGTGACGGCACGATAGAACATTGGATATTCTTCCATCAGTTCTCAAAGTACACAGAAATAATGAATCCATTACCTTTTAAAATTTGTCCAGTACTGAGATTGAAGTGATTCCCTTAAAATGACACTGAAACAACAATCAACTGGTAGTTGCTGTTTTAATTTAAAACTTTACACCACCATGTCTGTGGTCATGGGAAATCTAATAGGAAAGAGTAGGAGCCTTTTTATTTACTCTTTAGGCACTGTATTAATTTTGGAGAAATTGCATTTTAAGAGTTCATAGGAAAAAATCATACTTCATTAATTCAGATCTCAAAATAAGGGAATTATTTTGCCTCAAACATTTGTAAAGTGGGAGAAAAAAAACAGTTTTATTTTATAATTTAAATAATTGTCAGAAGATCTGTGTGGACTCTGATCATTTCTCAATCAGCATAGTCTTCAGTGACTTGTTTTGGTTCTTTTAGTCTGGTATACTACCAAACTGGATTCTAAGAAGCCCTAAAGTCTGGTCTCAAAATGGGGAAAAGCTAGGTAAATGCTTACCACGTGTTAATGGGGAGAGAGCAGCCATATGGGTTGGGGGCTTTCCTTTTCACCTGGCCAAAATGACTGGAGGATTGCTGTCCTCAGGATGCAGGTGAGAAGTGCCAATGTCTGCTAAAAATGGATCATGTGGGAGGATAACAAAGCCCACGTGTTTGTGTTGCTTACACTTTCAGTTGTTTATTATCATATGCAGCTGAAGTTTTTTTAAAGGCAATATTTGTCAGCAATAGCTATAGGATAACTGAAATTTAGTTTCTGAGTGCTGAAGTATGCTGTGCACAATTTTCCTAAGTGATATGTAATGTTTGTGGTGTTTTACTCAGAAAATAATATTGCATACCTGTTCACAGTTGAAAGTAAGACCTGTTGTTTTTATGGTGTCTGTCTTCTGATGCTATGCATGTACTATGTACAGTAATTCACTGATGGTTTTCTGTATTTCAAAGGGTAATTTTCTTTGCTAGGATTCATTCTGTTCAAAGATAGCTAACAAAGATATTTAGCTGAAGGTCTTAGATATGAATTATTTAGAGGAAGAATATGATTGTGACGAACTATTTAATCATTTGGCTTTGCTTTCTGAGATGAATACAGACCGTATCCTTGTTCTTAAATGAACAGTGGAAGAACAGTCAGTGTTTTCATGACTGAAGTATGTCTGACATGCTTTGAAGCTCTTTAGGTCTGTAATGTTTTGTACCCAATAGGATTATATGTTGAATGTCTTGTCCTCCTGTGATATATTGCCTAGTTTATATAAATCAGGTTCAGTCAGAGCCTTGCCTCAATATAGGCTGATATTTAAACAAAAATGCTCTGGTTTGGGAGCCTGAATATTTGAAATAGGAAATTTTTGAAAAATGTCCTGCAACTTCTGCCTCATACAGTGTTCCCCATAGGAGCTGCTGCAGCTCAGAGGTCCTTTACAGAAATGGCCTTTCCATCAGGAACTGAATTGGAACCTAAGCTTACGGCTCCTGGCCAGCAGGGAGTACTGAAACATCCATGACCAGGTCAAATAGATTCTTTTGGCACTTGAGGTGAAAGCCTGGGTAATTTCAAAGTGGGGCTGAGCCCAATTCCTGGTGCTGCTGCACAGAGTCATAACTCTATGACATTTGCATTTGGCCACTGATGTGTACTTTTGCACAGTAGCTTTCACACTTAAGATGCACTCCTTTCTTACGATGATACAAGCAGTAATGAGGGACCATGTTTATTTATTTGTTGTTGGCTGGTTTACATCCCTTTCTAGTGCTGCCACAGGCTATGTGGGCCCTTGAAGTTCACCTCTGTGGGGTGGCTGGCCCTTTCAGCCATTTCAACCCAGGCAAATTGGGACAGGTCCTGGTAGGAGAGAGTAAATCCTCCAATTCACTGTGGGCTGGTCCCTTTGGGGGCCACTAAAAGCAACACAAAGTGCAAGAAAAAAAAAACCAACTACACACTGTAAGTATAAGTTGTCATGACTTCTGGAAACATACAGAGGTTTCAGAGTAGCAGTTCTGATGGGTCATTCTGCCATCCCTCTGTGGACAGGAGGACAGGAGCAGCCTGGTCCTTGCACAAGGCCTGGCTCTGAGGCTCTGTTCCAGACTGCTCTCTCACCTCAGGGGCTGTTTACTCATCTGAACTCTTCCTTTAGTGGCTCTGTGACACTTTCCTCTGTCTCATCCAATCTACAGTGCAAAAAATTAATTTGCACTTGGAAGTTTTAATGTAGTTTAGTAAGACAGGATATTTACTTTCAAAACCTGTCAAGTTTGATATTTATTTTTTCATGTTAACTACAATGGCTTGGAACAATCATTTAGCATAGTGACTCTCATGGAGATGCAGGCAACAGATTTAGAAAAAGCCAAAGCTTCTGAATTGATGTGCACAGATTTCATCTGCTATAATGAGGCTGGCAGACTGTTTGTGGTTATTTAGTGTGCTAGCAAAACATGAAGTTTTATCAAACAAAGCTAAAGCCAGTGTACTTTACACAGTCACTGAAAGCCACAGTTTTGCTAAGTAGAACTTCAGTCTGTGTTTGACCTCATAAGCAAGAAGAGGGTGGAGAAGACATTGGTCATGGCTTTAGCCACTGTAAATACCCTAGATATCTTGTATGGAAGAGAGAGTACTAGAAGTGCTTAAAAAAATATTCATGAGTCCATTTCTCCACGTGCTAAAATTCTACTGAATAAGGGTTGATTTAAGTATGTACAGGTTCTTTGAATCAAGACTTCAAGCAAACTGAGTATGAATGGTGACCCAGCACATCTTAGATTAGTGTGGACAAAGGTAAGGCCGCACCTCGAGTGCTGTGTCCAGTTCTGGGCCCCTCAGTTCAGGAAGGATGTTGAGATGCTTGAGCGCGTCCAGAGGAGGCAACGAGGCTGGTGAGGGGCTTGGAGCACAAGCCCTGTGAGGAACGACTGAGGGAGCTGGGGATGTTTAGCCTGGAGAAAAGGAGACTCAGAGGTGACCTTATCACTGTCTACAACTCCCTGAAAGGTGGCTGTAGTCAGGTGGGGGTTGGTCTCTTTCTCCAGGCAGCAACTGACAGAACCAGGGGACACAGTCTTAAGCTGTGCCAAGGGAAATATAGGCTGGATATTAGGAAAAAATTTTTTACAGAAAGGCTGATAAAGTATTGGAATGGTCTGCCTGGGGAGGTGGTGGATTCACCATCTCTGGTTGTGTTTAAGACAAGACTGGATGTGGCACTCGGTGCCATGGTTTAGTTGAGGTATTAGGGTTGGGTTGGACTCTATGATCTTGGAGGTCTCTTCCAACTCAGTGAGTCTGTGAAAGGTAATAGGTCGGACCACTCTCCGAAGAAGATGTTTTTCAGTGGATCCATTTCATTCTCTATAATCCTAACTAACATATGGATTACATTCTGATAAGCACGTGCCATACACACACTGACTGAAAGGATTTTTCCTGTGGTTTTGGTCATTTATTTAGCAAGAGAAAACACAAAAGTACAGAGTGATTTCTGTGTGTTGGATTTTTACTGGAGTATTTGTGATATGTTTTTGTAAAAATAGAAAGAAGTCTTTCCTTAAAATTAAATCCTTCTACATCTTATTCTAATTAACCCCTCAGAATCTTTGATACAGAATCCATCAATATAATTATAGGGCATATTGACTGGACTATAAAACACAGCACTCTCAAAGATTAGATGGCTGCTACTATTTATGTATATACTATGCATTTTAAATCTGTATCAGATGGAAAAAGTAATGTCTAATATTCAGAGATGTTGTACTTAGTTTTTGTTTGAAAATTTCCAGAAGAATTCCATAATTATAATCATTGTTCTACCTTGTTTTTTATGAAATTGTTTTTATATCAGGAAATATTTACATAGCATGTTCCGGTAATGCATGATATTACATGAAAATGGCAAATTCCTTAGCATGGGGGATGTTACATGCTCTTTGCTAACTTAACAAATTAAAATCAGCTTGCTTCTGTACAGGTTAAATGAAAGAGGATTCACTAGAGAAAGTATAGACAAACTTGCAGATTAGTCATCCCAAATTATGAGCCACAGTGGAAAATTTGTTAACTCATCCTTTTTATTTAGAATGAAACAACAACTATGTTGATAGTTTCTTTCAGTGATAATTCTACTTTTGTGGATATGTGTGTATACATACATTTGTATAATAGATACATATATAGCCATAGGATGTATTAGTGCTTTTTTAAGGCTAACTTACAGCAGCCCTCCATATTCTGCAATGTAGGCTTTTGTTTTTCTTTCTCTCTCTCTCTATGAATTCTCTCTATGGTTTTCTCTGGATTTAAAAAAAAAAAACCTTACCTTTTTCTCCCATAAGCAATTCTTAACTTCTTTATTAACAGAAGACAAATGATGGGGACATGATTTAACCACAGCTGCATGAGTTTTGTTCAGGTGATGTTTGAAGTATTTTTCTTACTTTCTGTGAAGCCTCAGCTGCAAGCACGGTAAACAGATTTTCAGGGCAACTTAAAAACGCCAGCCTTGGAATCCATCATTCTCTTACTGCTGCTGTTTGTGCTGTACTGAATAACTGGGATGAACAAGACTTTGTAGAGCATACTGAAGAAATAAAGTTTTCAGGACAGAACTCTCATGGCAGTCAGGGTGTTTCAGCTTTCTTTTAATAAGGATATGTTTTGTTCAGTTTAGCATATCAGCAATCCCAGCGTTTCCGTAGTTCCCCATGCATTTTACATGATGTCAAAGGGTGACCTGTAGGAATATTTTTAAAATAAATTATGTATGTCTTACAAATTCAGAGCTTTCATACAGATCTGGATATCACTAATGACAGATGAAGAAGGCTTATAAAGGTTTATATAACCCAGTCTGTATTTAGTTGTTTTAAAAATATGTGAGTTAAACTCTAGATATAATTAGTTACTTGTAAAATACGCATTCTGTACACCTGCATTCAAACCAATTTTCACAACCAGTCTTGCATCCGCTTTGTTCTTGTAATATTTTGAGTAAGTAAGCTTGAATCTTAACACAGGTAAGAGCCAATATTGGCAAATATTTAATACCCTCTTTATCCTGAATTTCATGTAACTCTTTCTATTGATTAGTTATGCGGCTGAGTTACCTGGGGTACACACCCTGCATCAATTTGGGAACGTTGCACTGGGGACTGCCAGAAAACGGCAGCTGTGTGACTCCTGGTCCTTGGGCTCATCCACTCCATCATGTGAAGAGCAGATGGCAGCATTTAAGGGCAGTGAAGGACTCCAGTTTATGGCAGCTTTATGAAACTTTCACACTGCTGACCCGGTGTGAAAGGACGGGAACAAAGAGCAGGATATGACACTGCAATTCCTTTCATACTGTTTACATTGTCATGAAACCTGAAAAGAACTTGTAATTAACATTTCAGAGCAGGAAGATATGTTTTCCAGCCCTTCACTGAATCATTCAGTGACCAGTGGTCAAACTTTTTTCTTAACACTTTGTCATTCCTTCAGTAAATATGTGCTGAATAAGTAGCATGGGTTGTTTTAGCTTATTTTGTAAAATGGGCTTGGATATTTCTCACCCCTAGGTGTTTGTCCTGGGATGGTTTTTTCAGCATCAATTGATCTTCATTGATAATAGGTTGAAATGGAGGCTATTTCCAAGTCATCACAAGAAAAATCTATTTTCAAGTTGTTTGTTAATATTTTAAATTCATGTTTTCCTTACATAACATTGTTTTTAGATTCCATATACTCAGTTGATCTTATCTGAAGCCTGTCAATGGAATATGTATTGTTTAGAAATTCACTGTGGGTTTTTTTTCCTCTATATGGCCTTATTTTTCACACTGACTCACAGCTGTGGAATGTTAGATTTCTAGACCCTTTGTTCCCACTATGCATTGTTCGTGACCATGGGGGGTTTTTTTTAAAAAAAGGAAAAAATAGAAAGCTTCATTTTGAAAATGTCAGCTAACAAATATATGGAACACTGAATAATGTATTGTGGTTTTGTTTTGCTTTTTTTCTCTATTTAATTAACCAAACAATAAGTATTGTTTTCTGTGTATGATAAATGTATCCTGCAAATAAATTCATTGTCTGATTGTTGATGTGCTTAAGTCTGTTTTTGAAAATAAGGTAGAGTGATATAATTCCTTATTAGGGGCAATTGCCATATTCTCTCACATATTCTCGTTCTCTTCGTATGTGATTCGTATTGTGTCTCTAGGTGCCAACAAGATACACCATCCTTTTTGGTATCTGACCACCTCCTAAAGATAATAATAACTATCCCTTATTTATCAGCTTATCACAGTAATAGTTGAAATATTTGACACAGGATGGCATCATCAGGGGTAAGCAAAACCACTGCTCTGGCCAGTCCCATGTGAAAAACTTAGAATGTCAGATCTTCAAAGGTGAACTTACGTATCACAACCTTTGATTTGTTTATCCAGGCCAGCCCAAAGCTGGGCACATCCCCTGGCTGGTTCTGGACAGGTTTCCTTGGGTACCCAGCTGGTGTCTGGGCTGTGCTAGCACACACTGGGTTACACACTGTAACTGGGTATCTCAGAGGGAAGCGTTGCTGCTCTGTTTCTTGAGCAGGCTCATCTGGAGCCAGCCAGGTTATTTGTTCTGAGATCTAAACCGTCCTTTGTTGCTTTTTGGACACTCTGTTACTTTATACAAGCAGAGCTGTTTCAGCAATTGTGGCTTTGTTCCCAGATAAAAGATTACCATGAGAAATGGACACAAAGCACAGATTGGACACATTGGTGGGATTTCCCAGATAGGTTGCTATGCAGTTTTTGCAGTTTTCTGAATTGCATTTTTCTGGCATGAGGGGATGCCCTTTTTTTCCCTCTTACTCATGTTAAAGGTAGATACAATAGAATCTTTTTTTTTTTTCTGATGCATATAAGCTTTTAGAAGAGTTCTGAGGTTTTTCAGTTGGTTTTGAAAATGTTATCCTTTACTGTGATTAGCTATGTTCGTCTTGTAGTCTGGACAAACAATCAATTATATCCTAATTCATCCTGAGGAATGTTGCCTTAATCACTAATCTAATTTCAGGGTAAGATTTAAAAAGAAATCCTGTATCTATGAGTCTTATTGCTGGTACCTTTATAAAGAAAGCTAAATATAATCCTCTCAACATACCAGTTTGAACCACCAAGAAGAAGCATTCCTAAACATCTGCAGTAGATCTGTATGCACTGAACTCACTTAAATATTTTTAAGTGTTTTTATGATCTTCTGATGTGACCTACACAAATACAGTGTAAGGTTTGATTCTAATCTTACAGTGGTAAACTGAGAGAATTCACAACTCACTAAGCACACAGACTAGTGTAGCTAGACTAAAATTTTAGCCTTTTTTACCTCAGAGAGATGTGGGTCTGGTGTTTGGTTTCATACTTTTAAGGCTCTGGTGTTGTTGAAATAGAATTGGATAGTCTTACCAATTCTGTATCATATTCTCTACATTTATAATTAGTTCTACCTCTTTTTAGTTCTTTGCAAGTGTATTAGTGGCTGATGTCACTGCCACTTCTGACTGTCTTGAAAACACATGGTCCTACATCCTTTTTTATTTCCCACTCAAAGGAGTCTTTCAAACTGCAAAGAAATACTTTCTTCCTTTTTTTTTTCTTTTAATGTCATCCTTTTTGTTTGCTATTGCATTATAAATGTTCCTGTCCTTTTACCTTTCATGGCTCTTTGAGGACATCTATTAAAAATATTACCAGATATTTTTCTTTAATTTCCCCAAACCAACTGAATTTGATTCCGTTGCCCACGCAGGCATCTGGTGTGATTTGAGATATCCTAAGGTGTTCTTAGGTTAAAAATCTGACTTGAATGAACATTTTGAAACTCATCCCCCACTTGTCTCCTTTTGTCTCCTGGTGGATGATTCTCAGGGTTTCTAAGACCTACACATGGGGCTGCCAGATGTGGGTGAGGCCCTATTGGAGATCAAAGACATTCTGGACCAGCTGCTGGATACTTGGAAAGGTACCTGAGGGCATTTTGTATCACACCAGATGCTTTCACGTGGGCAACAAATCAAGCCAAACAGATTCCTTTTCTTCCTTGCGTTTTTTTCTTTTTGGCTCATATATTACAGTAGACTGTGAGACTTTTTGAGTGAGTACATCTGACATAAAATACATCTAAGCTTTTCTGTTTACGCAGAATATTGTGATCCAGATTGTTGTATAAAAGTCAGGCTAGCAGAATAAATGCATTCTCCTCCTGCATTGACCTGAGGCCTGGAAGCAGCAGAAATTAGTGTTGCTGCCTTACCTACAGTAAGGAAAAGGAAGGCTGATATAAGGAAAATCCCATCAGTCTCAAGCTGTAGAGGCACGAGGTAGAGACAAGGGACTGTGATCACCTCTGGCAAGTGCCATGATTGCACATTTGACTGGTTTTTAACTTGCAGGATAAAAGAAATTATGAGACTTAGAGTTAAGAATGGGATAAAATCGGGGAAGGGAGTGATAGACAGGTGGTTTGTTCATTTACAGAATCATTAATATCTCCACAGTAAGCATTTTTACTACTTTGCTTTTTTTTCCATTGAAGCATTTATAGAGCTGACCTGCTACTAGAGCTAACAAACTTCCATCATTGGTAGAAACACATTGGTAGTAAGGTCAGAGGGGCAATAACAGCCTGTCCTTCTAGACAGCAGTTCAGGGTGTTCAGAGTTGTGTCCCTCTCCCTGACTAAGGATCAGGACCAATTTGACTTTCAGTTAGTCTGGATACAAAGTCAGAACGTTTTTCCTTTTTCCACATTCCCTCTTCAGCACGAGTTAACCTTACAGATGCAATTTTTAAGAAAATCAATTTTTTTAATGTTTTGCCCCTTGGCTTTGTTTTCATTCATGCAGCTATTTGAATAACTAGCAGATACTTGGCCAAACGACCTGTATTTCTATCATTGCTGCAAAATTAACAAAGATTATGAACGTGCATTAAAAACCACAAATTCCTGGGTACTTGCCACTGGTTATGCCAACAAATTAAAATTTTTTTTCTTCCCTTTGACTATTTACTGCTCTTTATTAGATGCTTGAATTTATCCCCTGGAAATGTTCTGGCATTTGCAGTGCTCAGTGTGCTGCAGTGCTGAAGGAAGGAAAAAATGGGCAACCCAAAACTTGCATAGTGTGCTTTTTACAACAAAATTCACTGTTTCATTTAGTGAACCAACACAGATAAGATTATTTTGTCATAGATGAAAGCTCTTGTTATTTTGCCAGCATTTATATTCAAAAGTACTCACTCCTAAGGAGAGCACTTCAGTAGTTAACCTAACTGGCTTCTGCGTACCTCTGACCTCTGCAATTAAATGTAGCTGAACCAGAAGTTAGACCCGAAGTTAAAATATTACTGTCATTGTTGTGAAAACTTCAGCATATTATCCAATGGTAATTTGTCACAGAAATGCAGAAACCTATTGTTCAGTTCAGATTTTAACTAACTGGAACTGCACAATTTTTAACCTTTTTTTTTTTTTTTCATTTTGATTGAAAATACCAAAAGCCATTCTGAAGAGAAATTTTAGCTTGCACTTACAGGCTTACTTAGAGGGGTTCTCTTTTAGCAAATGATAGTGTAAAAATAAAACTGCATCATTTAACAAAGTGATAGTAAATGTGATACTAAATGTATAAACCACTCTGTTCTCATATATGTGGTCATGAAACCAAACCTGTCATACTCTGATGTAAAATAGCAAAAATAATCCAGAATATTAATGGCCATGCAAGTTTAAAAAATTAATGATTTTTATTATTATTTGCAAGTAAGTAAATGAACTGGGGGGAAAGCCCCTTAAATGAACGCACTCTTCTAGATCAAAAAGGAGTTAAAAGGCAAAATAAACCTCTTGTCTTCTGCCATGTTTTTGTGTGTACACAGATAAGAATTTGATAAGCACTTGCTTAACTTCTGCTGGCCTGCACTAGCATCAGTTTAGACAAAAGTAGTGATTGTTAGTGGCCTTAGAAGGCTGTGAACCATACAGGCTGTAGCTGCAGGGAAGTGGCACTGTCAAATCCATAAAACACAACTTGCAGTGAAGAAAGTGGTTGAGCAGCTCTGTCTGGGCCTGGGATGTGAGGCCACCCTGCAGGACAGGAATCCATCCCACTGTGCTTCCCTGTGTGACCTGCAGCACCCACCAGAGCCAGCCCCAGAGAGGCACCTGCGGTCCTCAGCAGGGACTTGGGCCAGTAGAGCTCACTGAGCTCTACCCTTAAGACGTTCTTACCCTGAGGTCAACAGCCTTCCAGAGCTAGCTCAGATTTTTACCCCAAATAGCGCCAAGCTCTTCTGCACATGCCCAGCCCTGGCAGCAGAAGAGCTCACCTACAACATCCAGGTCTGGCAATGACTCCTCCTCTTGTGCTGCTCCTCTTGCTGGAGAGGCTCAGCATAGCACTTGGTCTCAGTGTGGAATTTTATAGTCCAGCATCCCACAAAATGCAGCAGGGGTTAATTCTGTCTTTGAAAATGCTGTGTGCAGGGGTGGGAGCAGGATACAGCAGAGGGGGAGCAGCCTGGGTACAATCCAGTGTCTGTTTAGTGAACCACTGAACAGACTGTTTATGTAATGCTATAGGTGAGTTCCAGGTCTTGGCCACGACCTACTTAAAATCTCCAGGAGAGAGCCACGAAGCTTCCAGGAATGTTTTAAATTGTGTCTTGGTTCTTGGGGCTTAATCTTTGCTATATCTGCAGATGCATACAAACCATGTAAGAATGAAGAGTTTTCTTCTGGAGAGGAATGTTAAAGAGATGCTGCCAATTTTAATCTTTGTGGGAAAATGCTTTTATTTTAAAGACTAAAATTGCTTTAATATTTGAAAAGCTGGTCTGCTTTTCTACAGAATTTGCTGAAATACCTTTTCAATGGTTAAAAAATCATTTTAACTTTCTTCCAAGTCTAGGAGGTGTGCAGCTTGGGCCATGGAAGCTTATGAACAAAGGAACTTTGAAATGGGCTGTCTCTTCAACTGCTCCAAATGTTTGACCTTGTTGTATAAGCACCAGTTTGGTGCTGATAAAAGCTTGCTGTTGTGTAGCTGTAAGGAAAGTCAGCTGTCTTTAAAACAGCTTAAATTATTAGTCAGTCAGGCATCTGAAATTAGAAATTTTTGCTTGTGCATCCCAGGCTTTGGAATGCTGTCCTATGAAATCTAACACTGCAGCCAGATAATTAGATGTGATACCAGGAAATTGTAGGTCCAAATTAAATGGAGTCCTTGAAGTAGACCCTGAATATGATATGCATGTGAAAACAGAGCTAAATTATGCATGAACAATAAGACTGTTATCAATATGAAATGTAAAGGAATCCTTTTTTCTATCTATCTTCAATCACCACAGACATGGTCTGGCTACACTGTCATTAGTGGGAAACATCCTGGCCCTATATGGAGGGGAGTATCAAGTGTAAAAGCGATAGCAGAATAAGGTGGCATGGCCTAAAGAACAGTGTCAGAATTGGATCTACTGAAGGAGGAAAACAATTGCTTCAACCTATAGAATGAAGCAAGGGGTTTCTCTTGTAGTTAGTGCATTTTGCAAAGCTCTTTACTTCTGAAGTGTAAGATATAACCCTATTCTTCAAGCACTTCTTGTAGAAGTTATTTTGTATTGAAGCATAAGGATGTAGCAATCACATGGAATTTGGAAGGTTTTTTTCCTTTGGGCTGTAACAAGCTTTCAAGGCTGCCTGTTGATTGAGCAGGCTGGTGCAATGAGGGGAGGAATTCAGGGACTGAACCCCACCTAGCTTGAGTCACTAGCTTTAGGCATTTGGAAAGTCACCCTAGCCTCTCTCCAGAGTTAATAAAGACAGACATACCACCACTGATAAGCCATCAGAGGAGCACCAGACTCTGAGCTCCTTCTCACCCAACATGTGATAGACCCAGCCTGGGTAAGCAGCCTGGGCACAGCCTGCTCCACAGCCATGTTGCAGAAGGACTATATTAATACATAGGATTGCTCAGAGCACCTACACAGGCAGCATAGACTTGAATAGAGTAATTAGTGTTGTTTTCTACACTGCTTTATTTCCTCTTTCTTTCTTTGGCCCACAGCACATTTATGAATAAAAAGCTTTGTGGGAATAAACACTGGTTTGTGGCTGATTACCATAGCCAAAAGGTCTTTGTTCATGGGCACCACATTCCTCCAGAGAATGTTTTAGAACATGTTCTAAAAATTGTATTGGTCTTAATAATTCACAATTTAAAAATATTTTAGTCTTGTAACACAATATCTCTTCTTATATGTGTGTGTCTTTAAGATCACTGAAACATGATAATTACTAGGTATCTGGAGCTAGCAATCTCTTCTTATTTTTTAAAGTAACAATTACAGTAAAAAGAATTTTAAAAGTAAACAATAATGCTTAAAAGTACTAATGATAAAGACAGTGATTTAGAAATAAACCTATCTAGAACAGGCTTAGAAATTAGCCAAATGTATGCCTGAAGACAGGCATTCTTAACTACATGTGTGGCCTCACATCATCCCTGTCCACCTCCCACACTGTACATCTCTGCTGTAGGTGTAAATAATCACTTTTTACCTTCAGAATTGTTCACTAGCCTTTTCTCTGTCTTTCTGCCAAGATCAAGCTGGAAAGCCAATTAGAGATACAACTTCCCTGTCACAGCTGACTGCCACAGGAGAGAGACTTTTCACAAGGGTGCACAGTGACAGGACAAGGGGAAAAGGGTTTAAGTTGTAAATGGGCACATTTAGATTGTGTATTAAGAAGGAATTCTTTGCTGTGAGGGTGGTGAGGCACTGCAACAGGCTCTCCAGGTTGGGGATGTCTCTGGAAGTGTTCCAGATCGGACTGGATGGGGCTTTGAGCAACCTGATCTAGTGGGAGGCATCCTTGCCTATGGCAGGGGAGTTGGAATGAGATGATCTTTAAGGTCCCTTCCAACCCAAACCATTCTATGATTCTGTGATTAGCAGTCTGACACTGAATTTACAACCTGTATTTCTTCTACCTCCTGGCTTTCCCAGCACCTCTCCCACCTCCTCACTTTGACTTCACCTTCTCATTAACAAATGGAGAACACGTTGCAGAGTTATTAACATCTGCCTGCCTTTGTTTTGTCAGTAATACATGATTTTTAAATGAAAAAGTGGTAATTTCTCAACAAGCCATTCCTATGCAGTCAGGAGGAAGCAAAGGAGGAGCACGGCATCTGTGTTTTACTCTTGATTTAGCTGGGGACTTAATTAGCGAATATGTTTGTCAGACTTTCTCGTTTTTACATGTCTTTAAAAGAAATGACTGTGGTGATATGACTGACAAGGACTGCTTAGAGAATGATGACTCCCTATGTAATTATGTGTAGTTTGCCAGCTGTGGCAACTATTTGAAAGGCTGCACTCTGGCCAGAGATTATTAGCTTATATATTCCAGGTTACATACTTTCATACAATCTATTGCTTAATGCTTTATCTCCTTGAGGGCATTAGAGGTATTAGGTAAAAACCTGGATTCACATTGAAGGATGGTTTGCTTTAGGAAGAAAGATGTTTTTATAGTGAATAAGCATTACATGCATCATGTAAACATGCAGTCAAGATTCTGGAAAGCGACGACTGAATCTGGGTATGTTTTTAGAATTCTCAGTCTAAAGGATTTATTTTTCCAATGCAAGAGAACAGAAAATGAAGACGACTTGCACACCAGAACCATTGCTTACCACACACTAATATTTGTGTTTGAATCTGTGACTCTGATTTACTTCCCACTGAAAGAAAAAATAAAATGGTTGGAAAAACTGAAGACAGGTGCTAGTAAGGGCATTAACCATATTATCACACACAATCACACTAGTTTCCTGGACAGCTGAAATAATAGCAGCCTGGTTTAGTGCCTTGGACCAGTTTCTACTGGGCGACTGCACTTCACAGCAAATCCTGCAATACATCTGTCATCAAAATCAGCAGCACCTTAAATGTGACACTGAGTAACTATGGCAGACGCTGAGAAAATCTCCACATGTGCCCAGGCTTGGTTTTACTTCTTGGAGAACCAGGGAGATGATGGTTCAAGTAACAGAATATTTCCACCATTAACAAACCGGACTAAGTTTTACAAGACCTGAACTAAACTTTCAGCTCAGCCCATGTAAAAGAGGACCAATAAAGTTTTGGTGATTTGCTGATCCCTGTTATTTTCAGTATTTGGATCATAAATTCTCTGTGTAGAAACTCCCTTTTCTAAGTGCAATGTTGTGAGGATATAACTCTCTTTAGAGAGAGTGGCTCCAGGTACTGATATGAAGATGGTTGGAAAGTAGTGTGCACTGGAAAAACTGTTTTTTAGAAAAGATACTAGGTTTTAAACATGATCCCTGTCACACAGGTCAAACCCCAGCAGCAACATGCGTTTTGAAAATTATTTCAGTCAAGAAGTCAGCAAAAGTGCAGGCAGAGCAAGAAAAGGCAGTAGTAAACAGCACAGAAATCAGAAACTGATGTAATGGACATCCTACAAAGGACTCAGCAGGAGCGGATGCAAATGACCAGTATCAAAAAGAATAAATAATGGTTTAGGAGAAGAAGAAAGGAAGAAGCACTGAGAACAAACAGTGCTGCATTCAGAGCAGGTTAGGCAAAAGTGCAGTTTGAATGGGAACATGGAGAAAGCTCTGCTGATTTCTAAATAACAGATAAAGATGCTCAGATAAATGAAAGATAATAAGGTAAATTAAGTATCAAAGAACTATAGAGAGAAGCAGGGCTGGAGTAGCATGCAGCAAATGAAAAACCAAGTTAGTGGAGGTGAAATAGTTGGGAGAGTATTGAAGAAAGAGGCCTCCAATCAGCAAAGATTTTAAGTGATGATCACAGAAAAGAAGAGAGAATGGAACTGAGGGACAGGAAGTTGAAAGTGGAAATGGGAGAGATGACTGGGACTTGACACTGCAGAAAGAGTGTAAGGCTTAAAGAGAGGTCATATAGATAGTGATTGCTTCTCCTTCATTCAGAGGTATCTCATATTTTGATTTTTTTTATTTCCTTGTCTACTTACTCATGCAGCACTTTTTGTATTTACACCACAGTTGCATTACATGTTTTTAAGATTTGTTATTTCAAGCAGCTTGCAATATGACCTTAGGGGAGGTTTAAGATTTTATAGCAACCTTTTACCTACCCACCACCTCTTCTCAGGAAATTTCCAGTTCATTCCTGCCATAACTGAAATGCTGTGTGATAGCATCTTTGCAAAGCCTTCACAAACAGCACCGGGCCAAAAGCATCTTATTGCTTCTCAGTTAGCATTCTCTCAAAGTCAGTTTAATCCCACATATTCAGTGCTGCAAGCAAGCAATTTCAGAAAATTAAACTGGAATTTCCCTATGTGTTTATGAAATGGCAGTAACGATAGATTTTTATTTGTAGTTAAATATTATCCTGCAGTGTATACCAATTAAACATTCAAGGCACACAGGGAAAGTGATTGTGGGCTTGACTGAAAGCCAGATGAAGGGAGAAAATGTCATCGATTCAGCTGTGGTTTAGAATTGATAAAACCAGCCCAGAGAATGATTTGTGAAAAAATGTGGGCATTTCACTAATACATAAGATGTGTGAATGCTTGCTTTTAAGGGCTGGAACATTTATGAGACATTTAACTCCTAAACAGTTTATAAATAGAGTTCTGTGTTGTTTTCAGCAGAAGGATATACTGTAAATGTGTTGGAGGCTACCATCCAGACAGACTGCACATAATCCAGGCAATGGAATATGCCACGCCTGATGGATGTCATATGAATAGGACTATGCTGCCAATAACACATGCATTATCCCTGAAAGTTGAGCTCCATGAATTATTATAAAGGTAGAAGTGAGGCTTACTAACAGAAGTAAGCCTAAAGTTAATGCTACTCATAAGACATAATTTGACCAGTAATATTACCTACAAGCAGAGAACTATGGTCTCTTTCCCATCAAAAAGTACCATTTACATTTTGAACAAAACATGGGGAAAAAACCTTTATCTTTTTTTAGCTTGATACTCATGAATGAGAAAGAAAAGCAATAGGAAAACTGTAGAATAGTTAAGGCTGGAAAAGACCTCTGAGATGAAGTCCAACCATCAGCCCAGTGCCACCACCATGTTCAACATTAAACCATGCCCTCCAGTGCCCTACCCAAATGTTTTTTGAACACTTCCAGAGATGGTGACTCCAAGACTTCCCTGGCTAGCCTGTTCTAATGCCTTGCAATGAAGAAATTTTGCAGTGAAGAAATTTTTCCTAATATCCAATCTAAACCACCCCTGGTGCACCTCAAAACCATTTCCTCTTGTCCTGTCACTAGCTACTTGGGAGAAGAGACCAACTCCCACCTGGCTACAATCTCCTTTCAGGTAGTTCAAGAGAGCAATAAGGTCTCCCCAGAGACTCTTTTTCTCCAGGCTAAAAAACCCCAGCTCCCTCAGATGCTCATCATAAGACTTGTGCTCCAGACCCCTCACCAGCTCTGTTTCCCTTCTCTGGACTCACTCCAGCACCTCAAATAAATCTAATTGAAAGTAAAGCAAATTTGTTACCAGGTGGTCAGTAGTCTAAACAGTCCTATATGCATAGTAATAATGGACTTGCTTTCTTGTCCAGACATCAAAGAAATTTTTCAGAGTCCCTTGGGTTTTCCCTGCAAAATCACACTCATGTAGTCTCATAACTAGAAAGGATCCAGCAGTAGAAATGCTGACAACAAAATACTTACAGGGAAGTGGAATACTTAAAGAGTAAGGTGCTTACTACTATTCCTCTGACCATCTTGGCTTCCTCCTGCAGCTCTATTGCAGCCCCTCCCATGAGATCCCATGGGACTTTTTTCCATACCACCAGGAAGCACTACAGCCAGTACCGTGCCTCTGGATCAGAGGGACCCCAACATCAGTACTCAAGTCTGGTTTGTGAGAGGATAAGTTGTTATCTCCTAGGGCCCAGTCTTTTAACCCATCGACATAGTTTCAACACAGGACAGTGTATGGGAAAGCAGAGCTGGGTGCTGCTTCCACACTCCTGCAGTGCTGCAGCCAGCAAAGGCTCCACACTAAGTCTGGCTGCACTGAGCTGCCCATAACACAAAGGATGTCTGATCCCATCGACCAGGCGAGCCCTGGGCTCCTTGTGTCAGTGGCTCTCAGTGCCACAGAGCAACCATGTCAGAGTGCAATAAAATCTGTGTAAAAGTTTTCTGAAAGAGTCAGGCAACTGCATAATTTGTTCCAAAAAGTCTGCACGTCCTATTGGTTAAGGTTAAGATTTACAGCTTTGTTTGACATACCCAAAAGTGGCTGTCACGCAGAAAATGTATCTTGTCTTTTCCTTACCCATTTTTATTGCAAAATCTGTTCTTCAGCATTCGTTGGTCAAAAATGAATTCATACACTTTCTCATAAGTTCCCGCACACTTTCTAAGCAAACAGTAAAAGTTAAAGGCTGGCAGTTCAGTATTGTTTATTGTTACATGGGGCTCTATCAGTTTGAGTATGTGATGAAGAGAAATACAATAGTGCACAATTTAAAACAGGAATCAGGAAGAAAATACAATCCAAGAGTTTCATTTCAGCATTCTCAAATATGTTTTTGAGTCAGCGTCTTTTGGCATTGGCAAGACACCAACTTGAGCTCTTTTGGCACAATGAAACACAGTATCATTGATTATGACAGACGTAGCCCTTGAAAATAGGGCAAAATAGAAAAAAGGTCAGGAAGTAGTGAGGAGCCAGAACACAGCAGCTTGAATTCATCAGAGTACAAAAACAAGGCCACCATATCACTGCCTAGATCAGAAGAGAAACCTAACCAGGATTTCTAGTACCCTGCAGGTATGACAATGCATTCTTTTCTTCTTACACTTAACCCCTGCATAGTAGCAATCCCAAAACACTGAAAGCATAGGAGCCAGACCACACTAAATTACCCACCATTTGCTTTAGGTCATAAAAGCAACCTTTCTATCAAGTTTTAATTGAAAAATTAAAATGTTTCCACGCCAGAAATTCTGATGACATTACCTATTTTTAATTTTGTATGTCATGCTATTAAAGTTGGGATTGGGAAATGACAGGAAACAAAATAGCTACTTAGTTTATTTTCAGGATTCATGCACTCACAAAAGTAAGACCCTGAATTGATAAACTTTAAAATAAAAGAAATACAATTGCATGTTATTCCATAAGATACTTGAAGTCCTTAGATTACAGAACCCTGTATGAATAGCCTTCCTTTGTGTAGCTGAACAATCTTTGTCTACTGAAGCAACTGGCATCTTCAGTGCCTATGCTTTGACATAACTCTCATCAAGGGAGTTTCTTGCTTCCAATTTTGTCCAGACAGAGGAAATTAATGACGATTTGAATTTTGTATAAGAAATTCTTTTGCTCTATCTCTTTTTCCAAGTCTGCATTTCTTTCACCATTTTCAGCCCAAAAGTCAAGATATACAGTACTCTAATGTCCTGCCTTTGAAAATTATCCTCAGGTGTTACCAGTAGCTGCAGGTTCTATTGGAAATCCCCTTAAAAATTTGAAAATATTCCCTCTCAAGATTTTCACCTCTCACCTCTTTGAAGGAAACCTTCCAGAATTCTGATGCTGGGAAGAAAAAAAACCATGTACATTTGAACTTTGCATATGGTAAGTATTCCTATCTGATTACTTTTCTGATTTTCTTGTATTCTTCGTTAATGTTTCTGGCAATAATAGTCATTATGTAAGTGTTGCAGCCAAAACCTCTAAGCAAACTACATGTTATCTTTTGAACAACTGCTCACTCATTGACAATATCTTTACACGCCATTTTGTGTTCATCAGAAGTTCTCTCAGTTTAAAATGAACAGAGTAAAGAAGAAAACCTAAAAAAGAAACCTAAACCAACCTGTTAAATAACTGGAGAATATATTAAAGACTGTAAGGAATCACTCAGATAATATAAGGCAAGTAATAATATAAGGCAAGTAATAAAGAACCATCATGGGAAATTTGTGTAGAATACCATATACATCATTCACAAGAGGAATTCAGAGCTACCTGTTGAATTTGTATTTTTTAAAATGTCAAAGCTGAAACAGTTTTCGTCCTCATGGGTGTACAGACTAACAGAGAAAGAAAGTACTATTACCACCACATTTTGGGTGGGATAATCATTAGCAACTTAAGAATTAAGACACCGATCTCCTCACTCCTAACCTACTGCTCTAGTTTCTCTCAAAGCATCGGCTGAGCCATTTGAGTAAAGACTGAGGTGGTACCAATGGGGACTAACTTCTGCAATTGGTCTATCTTATCTGACAAACTTCTGGGTTGCAAGGACACATAAGTTTTCTGATATTTAAAATAGGCTGCTTCAGGCTGAAAATCTTTATGTCAATTTCAAAAGGCACTTCGCTGTAATTACTGCCAATTGCTACTTTATTGAATTCTGGTGCAGTTTTGATAACAGATTGCAATATATTATTACTGTACTGCCTTGTCAATAGGGTCAGTATTTTTACGTAGGTTTTGGAGGATTAACTACTAGACTTTAGTCTATTTCTCCAAACTTGGTTTATCCATTTTAGCTCTAATTGTGAAAGTACTTAGGTGAGCTATAGGTCAATCACTTTGGATTATATTCTTGACTCTACGTTTTGATTTACATTGCATTTAAAAATCATACAAATTTATAATTAGATGTTACCTGACAACTTCTTAGAGGAACTGACTGTGAAAAACCACAAAGTTTTTCAGAAAGTCCTTTCAACCTTTTTTTCTGTGATGTTACTTAATGAACTCAAAGATGGTCTGACAGCAAATAAAAGGAGATCATGGCCAGCTGAGTTGAACAGTATTATCTTACTCTGTTGTTTTCTCCCTTGGAAAACTCATCTCTCTTTCCTAAGCACATGCTGTTTCTTATTTACAATAGAAAATGGAGAAGTTTGTGCAAAAGTTTCTGCTAAGGAGAAAACTTTTTAAAAAGTAATCATCGCTCTCATCCCCATATGCCAATTCTTATTTCATGTTGAGAGTATCTCTGAATAGAAGGAAATTAATTCAATCTGTTCAAAGCACTCCATGAAATGTGGAATTCACCTGAACTGTTCATGGGCAACAGATAGAACACATTTTATCTGATCTGGTTTAAGCTGCAGATGAGACAAACTACATCCTAAAACTGGCTCTCTGCTGGTTCTGAATGCAGTCAAGACAACCAGATCAAACACAGGCTTCTGGATTGTAGAAATGTGAGTTGGAGGAGATGAGTTTCATGTGCAGGAGGCACAGGAGAGCCTGATGTACAACAACTGTTCTGCACTGGCACCTTGGCCTGTTTGGACAGGCACATTTCTTTAATCTGGAAATCTCTTTGCAGAAGAGACCATTTTCTGACTTAGAATTCATATTGCACTTGGCATCAAAAGTTTCACTCATGACAGGCCTAATGGTAATACCTCATCTCACAGAATCACAGAATCACAGAAAGACTAGGTTGGAAGAGACCTCTAAATCATCGAGTCCAACTGATGCCCCAACACCTCAATTAGACCATAAGAAAGCTGAACATATCAATGAAGTAATACTCCTTATAGAGTTCTGAAGGGTTGAGTTTATGACTTAACTGTAGCTAGTATGAATTAGTGGCATGTATTTAAGCATTTTGTTCACTCTCCTTGGTTTTATATTTTGAATGCTGTTACATACTATTCTGCCTGGCAAGTCAAATGGCCAGGTAATAAAGAGTATTGGTCTAACCTTGTCTGCAGTGAACCAGAAAAATACTGACATTCTGGCTCCCTTGAAGTTAGCATTAAGTCTGTCTTTGACTTCAGTGGCAACAGAATTTCATGTAAGAAGCACTGAATCCAGTATATAATACAGATATGAGAATAAAATTCACACTATCATTTATCAGCATTTCTCACAGAGTGCACGCTGAGGCATCATCACTCAAAATAGAATTGGAAAAGGTAACTAAAAGGAACAACTTTATGAGAAATAATATTGTAAAACATGCATATAAAGTACATATTACTGATGTCTAGTTAAGGTAAAACATCTTCCCTATTGTGCTTTTTTTACACTGCCTCTCTTTTGTTCCTCTGTTCTACTGTCTCCATGCTGTCTGGATGAATTCATTACTCTAATTTTAAACAATTTACCATCCATTATTTTCTGTGCAGGGATTCCGTCCCTCCATAAAAACACTTTAGTCAGAAAGAATATTATTTTCTTCATGTTATGAGAGGCTAGGATTACAAGTTATCACCACATGTATATTTTTCCCTAATATAAAGACTTTTACAAGGTATAAAAGAAATTATTTCGCTCTGACCAGGTTATTTTTGGGTTGCTATAATATTTAGATTTTTTCAACTGTAGCAGCTAATATTGGTCAAAAGAAAGGAGAATGGTGTCCACTGGATACAGAGTGCTGTGATGAAAAAGAGGGAATTTACCTGTTCAGTGTGCTTTTTGATATCTAGGGATAGCCTCTTCCTGAAGTCACCTGCATACCATGGGAAATTATAATCAATAGACAGGATGCTGTAACTTGAAGTGATTGGGGAAACCTGTGCATTACTGGTTTTGAGACAGTAATTATTAGGAAATATAAACAAAATAGGAGAACAGAAAAAAGAAAAACCTCAAGCAAACAACCAAAACCAGCTGTATGTAATAGAAAAATTATTCTGCTGTATTGCTGATGGAAATGAGGGCTATCCCAAAGTCCCAGCCATGTCACACACAGCCACCCCCAGCACTGGTTATCTGACCTCAACTGAGCTTGCCATCATTCTGCTTTGTGTTCAGGGAAATGAGGCAACAGAATCCAACTTTTTCTGTTATGTTCTTTTTGATTGTGAACGACAGGTCCTGTCCTGTACTCTGTAAGTCACCCCTTGGGAATGGTTTGGATATTCTAACAAGCTGATGCAACCATCAGACATAACTTCTATAGCTTAGGTCATAAAAGAAGACCAGTACTGGCAGGCCCTATCGATGCCTGAGGAGGTGCATCCAGACAATGTGACAGGCATGACTGAAGGTGGACAAGCCAGGCAAGTCCTTTGGTTGCTATCCAAGATCATGATCATCTGATGTGGTACTGGGAATCACCTGATGAGCTGCCCATGGGATCAGATGATGACTGGGGACAAAGAACAAATAGGGGAGATCATCTGATAGGAGTTATAAGAAAGCTTCCTCAAAGGCTATTTTCAAACACCAAGAGGGACTTCTCATAGGATATAATTGTTCTGAGAGATGACACAGATGTTAAGGAAAAGCTTGATCAAATTTTGCTGCATCATGGGGTGAATTCACAGGCAAGACTGTGGCTGGGATGGAAAAGCCTTCCCTTATATTTGGTTTGAGGGTGAGGAAATACTCCTTAGGATTCCGGGGAATTCTGTCAAATGGTCAAACATCTGTAGAGAAACACAGAAAGAAACTCTGTCAGGGCTGTGGCATTTTGGCAGTTAGGAAAAACCCCAACCCCAAACCTCGCATGATGTGCAGGTTAGAGGTATGACGTGGGCTAAGCTTAGAGGATGCTGCTGGGAAGTCAAAGGTAAGGAAGGGTCTGTCAGTGGTTGCCGTGGCTACTTCTCAGTGTTATCAAAATAATTCATTAGTTTCTGTCAAGACTGAAACCTGATTACAAGTAAGGTGTCCCTGAAGGAGATGTGCAGGATGACAAGGATCCTGGGATGACTGGACTTAAGGTCTCACCTCCATGCTAAATAACTTCTGCCCAAAGGAAACAGACTGGAGTCTGTTTGGACCACAGGACATCCCAAGGGTTCACACAGAGCACTCTGGTTGAAATCCAGCAGAGGGTTCTCAAAAATCTGGGAGTATAATAGCTGCTATAATTTATGGTAGCACTTATTTAAGTAATTAAATCTTATCTGAGTTTGCTAACTTCCTGAAATTGTTCTCTTGTTCTTTGAGAAGTCTTACATCCTATGATATAATTTGACTCTCCAGGGTCTTTCTTTGCAGAATTAAAAAAAAAAAGAAATAAAAGAGTCTATTCATCTTGTAATCTACTTGAGTAAGTTTTCTGTTGAACTCAATATGCTTGTTTTTAAAGTTAGAGATTTTTCTCATCACTTCCAGTAAGATGGAGCCTCCACACTGCCTAAATTTAATTTGAAATGGACAGTTTGCTATCTTTTCTTTTTTTTTAAGCCTCTAGAACTATGCCCCAGCAAGTCTACGTATTAGATAGAAAGCATCCAAGAGAGGGGAGATAAACTGTATTTGTTTTAGTAAACACTAACATGCACAGGCACAAAAGTAGAAATAAGAATTAAAGAAGTAAATTCATTACTGTAATCAGTTCTAGTTTTCTTAGCTGTATTAAACAGCTGTTCACCTCTAGACAACATGCATTTCATCTTATATAATAAGATAATGCTGTTTTGCAAAGTGGTGAATTTCATATTTGGTCAAAATTGTGATGCCACATTGTTATCTCAAATAATTTCTAAAACAACCGTTAACTTCCAAGACCCTTCCCCATCCCACCCCACTAATATTTTTCTAAATTGAAGTATTATCTTCCCTGTCCTACCCCTCAAAATTTACCATGACTTCTGTCAACGATAAGCAAATACTTAAGGACTGGAGCTGTGTTCAAAAAAAGAAAATTCCTAGGGAAAAACTGATCCAGATGCACAAACAGTGAAGATGATGAAAGCACTTTCAGGGGTTTGCATAAAGGTCTACCCCTTTTCTGTTTGCAGCCCCTGCTTTTCCCATTTTGGTACTATCTTCTAGCAAGCACTTCAGCCTGGGGTTACATGTTTGCACATGTTATTCTGCTCATTTAATTATATTGCATTAATGTGTAGCAATACTTTGAATATACAGAACCAGGAATGGAGAAGGAACTCATGTGTATGTATATTTTAGATAGATATGTTTCATTTCAAGGTTTCAACTAGCATTGTGAGATGGCCATTTTATTCCCAAGTGATAAAGCCATGGGAATACAAGTATTCCTAAACAAGGGCTAACACAACCTTTGTGAACTCCTGTCTTAAATGTGTTATCACTTCAGAAACTTTTTAGCCATTCAGGAAAAAAGTCTACTATTTTTAAGCAACACTAGTGAACCCTAGGCTGGACTCAGAGGACCTGAAGTTAATTAATTTCTGGACAGGTTATAAACATGAGGAAAGAATCTTTTTCTTAAAGGATATGTCTTAGCTGTGTACGAGAAGAAGTTGGGTTTAACTTTCATTCCCGAGGTGACCTTTGGATTGTGGCAGTTGTAGGTGAAATATTTTCAGAACAATGAACAGAGGTGGATGTAGTCAGAGAGGATGAACTGGGAACCTGTGGTTAAAAATGCTATTACACTCTGCTTAAAAAAACTTGAGACTTGAAACACTTGGTATTTCAGCCTGCTGTGGTCCTGTGTGAAGAACAGAGGTTATGCAGGCTAAAACACACATCTAGTGCAGGTTACTGCATACTGTGCAAGGCCTTTGTCCCAGCTATTTGCCAGTGCAAGATTGTTCCCATCAGCAGGTGTCTTTATCTAATCTGTCCAATTCACCTGTAGAGGGTATGGTCTCTGCTCTTGATTTTTCAGCATAAAGCTTTTCAAACACTGGTGCCTTAACCTTTTATCCCCCACTTTTGCAGTTTCTACTAGTTCCAAAATATGCATGTAATCTCACACTGAATAAACTCTTTCCAAATAGTCTGTGCTAATCTTAACAACGTGATGTCATCCAAACTCCACAGCATTTGTGAAACATGTTTTAATATTCCAGATCTTTTGATCTTGTCTCATAAATCAATCCCTTCATCTCTTTAATTATTTTAATTGCTCTTTTTAAAATTCCCTTCAGTGTAATTTTCTAACAGGAAGATTCCCAAAAATATCCCAGGCATGACCTAGTTAAGTAGTCACGGCAAAGAAATGGAAGAGTATTGTGTTAGTTCCTTCCTCAGTGATGGGATCCTTCACATGGAGGCTTAAATTCTGTGGGCTTAGTTATTATGCTTTTCTGTAAAACCGTATGTAATTTACTGTTTGCTTTCACTCCCACATGTTGATATTGCAGGTTTCTTCCTCTTGTTGGATGTTTTCCTACAAAGATTCCAAGATTACCCTCTTCTTCTCTTTTATTGAATTTGTTCATGCTGTTTTGCCAGATTCCCCAGTTCCACCTAACCCAATGAACAGCTGCAAAATCCATTTATGGCTAATAACTGTCCTTTAAGTCCAAGTTTAAGAAAGACAGACTTAATAATGTTCTTTGTAATAATTCATTAGCCTTTTCAGCTCTTCAGCCCACTGAAACCATAAAATTCTCATAATATAAAAAAGGACACAGTAAGACCACTGCTCTTTTTTCCATAGCAAATTTAATTAAAAAGATGATGTTTCAACTTTCTTTAAGTGCCAGTCTGGGATGGTTGGCCTTAAATTGCAGAATTAATGGAAAAGATTTGGATGACATATTGATGTTCCTTTTTTTTTTTTCCCTGTAAACCCAGGGAAGCTGGGTTTGTAAGGGCATAATTTAGCAAGGCACTTGGCACGTATGAACAAATACATTTGAAGGTACTTAGGTGGCAGCATCACTATTACCTTCTTCCATTATTCCACAATGGAAAAACAATGTAATAAATTGAATGGAACACAACGTGTTGCTCCCACTCAAGAGAGTAAAAATCAATCCAATAAGCTCCTTTATGGAATGAGGTAACTGAAACCACTGAAGCAGCCACAAGCAAAAATGAGAGATGTAAGAGATTTTAAAGTGCAGGGATGTTACTGGCTGTCTTGTGTCATCTGCATGTCTGGAAAAAAAACCTAAAACAGTAGAGAGATTTAAGGCAGCAGCAAGGAAGCCCTGATTTTGGTTAAAAAAAAAAAAAGAGAGACAGCACTAAGAAAAATCAGAATTCCTGATGGAATGGCAACAATGATACACAGGACACCCAAACAGAACTATGTAATCCCCTATAACATCTAGGATTGGATCAAAAACATTGAACGGGAATCTGCAAAGCTGTGTATTTTAGCTAATTAATCATAAAAACTCCCAGCCTCTCATGCATGAGCTGTGTCAAAAGAAGACCATCTGAAGAAAGTATAGTTACTACAGACCTGCAGATGTCTGTGCATCTTCTGATGCACTTCTCCAGTGAATGTTTCTGCTTTGCTCAGGGTGCCTGTGTAGAACTGTAACTGTTCAAAACAAGGATACTGAAAAAAACCTTTTGAAAGTTAAAGAAATAATCATGGTAGCACATTAGATTACATGCTATTACAATTACTTGTAAATCTCTTCATTTAATTGAGGAATCACATGAAACCACTGAGGCCATGGTATTGTGCAAATCCACTCTCATTCATGCAATAAAATTAAAGCAATTTGCCAGCTGGCAAAGCTCCTAGTAACTGAGACTTGTTCTCAGCGCTGGTGAGGCCACACCTGGAGTCCCGTGTCCAGTTCCGGGCCCCTCAATTCAAGAAGGACATTTAGGGGCTGGAGTGCATCCAGAGAAGGATAACAGAGCTGGGGAAGGGTCTGGACCACAAGTCTGATGAGGAGCAGCAGAAGAAGCCGGGGTTGTTTGGCCTGGAGAAAAAGAGACTGAGCTGACCTTATGCTCTCTATAATTCCCTGAAAGGAGACTGTAGACAGGCGGGCCTTGGTCTCTTCTGCCAGGCAGCCAGTGACAGGATGAGAGGACAGTCTTAAGCTGCACCTGGGGAGATTTAGGTTGGACATTAGAAGGAATTTCTTTACAGGAAGGTTAATGGAACAGGCTCCCCAGAGGGGTGGTGGAGTTACCATCACTGGATATTTTTCAGGACAGACTGGACGTGGCACGCAATGCCATGGTCTAGTTGACACGGTGGTGGTCGGTCATAGGTTGGATTTGATGATCATAGAGGTCTTTACCAGTGTAATTGATTCTGTGATGTGATTTTGTGATCAGTCCTGTAGCTAACTACTTCTGGGTACTATTTTTCTGGGCTTGTAACTGCGTGTGATTAATGTAATTTGTGGCTTCAGCACGTTGTTTCACAGTTATCCGTTATGAATAAAAAAAGACTTTAAACAAAAGGCTTTAAAGACACCCTGATGGTGGTCGCTCTGCAGGGAGGGACAGCGGGCCCCCTTCCGTGCCCACGGCGGGCAGCAGGTGACACGCAGCAGCCCCATCGCTGCTGCCTCTGGGATCGCTCCATAGCCTCAGCGCCAGGACACCCTTAGGGGATTTCAGGGGCTGGGTACGGGCGCGCCGCACCCCCACGGGCTCTGCAAGGCTCTCCGCACCCGCCGAGCGGGGTCTCTGGGCCC
>WEKY01007079.1:5650-26498 GCA_013390045.1 Picathartes gymnocephalus | reverse complement strand
CCCCGGCCCCGCCCCGCCGCGCTCCCCCCGCGGCGCCGCCGCAGCCCCCGCACATATAGGGCCGCTCCGCCGCACGGGCCGCGCCGCCGCCGCCGCTCCAGGCATGGCACAGGGCTCTACTTCACTATGGCAGCAGCAGCGCGGCACAGCACCCTGGACTTCCTGCTTGGCGCCACAGGTAACCGGGCCAGAAGACGTCGAGGGGCGCGCCCCTTCCCCACCTCCCTGTGTCGGCGTCTCGCCGGGGCCGCCGAGGATGAGGCCGTGCGGGCGCCGCCTCCGGCCCTTTCCCCGGCGTTCCCGCCGGGCCGCGTTTGCCCCTGGTACCCTCCTCCTCTGTCCCCGGGCAGGCGGGCGGCCCGCTGCGGCCTCCTGCCCAGACCCCGCTGCGCCGCGGGCTGCCCGGCTCGGGGGGAACCGGCGGGACTGGACTGGGCCGGGCCGGGGTGGATGTGCGGGTTCCCCCGGCCCGGGCGGCCCCAGAGCGTGCTTTCCCCTCCGGGGCAGGGGGAGCGGGCGGGATGTGGCGAACCGCAGGGCCGGGGGAAGGGAAGGAGAGCCTGGCTGTTGGCGAGCGGCCGGGCCCGGGCACCCCCGAGGCCGCCCCGGCGCTGCGGCTGCACCGCGCTTGAGGGGGGTGCGACGAACCGGGCTGGCGCCTGCCGCCGAGCGAGGCGCGGGAGTGCGGTGTCACTGCGGTGCTGCTCGAACCTGGTGGGGGACGCGATTAGCGCTGGAGCCGCCGGCTGGGGCCTGACCCCGCGGGTATCTGCAGGGGGCACGTTCGGGCCGTGAACTGCGGCGACAACCACGTTTCCCGGCGGCCGAGCTGGGTGGAAAGGTTTGATGGGGGAAGGGGGGGAGCTGCCGTGGGCGCCAAAGCACCTCGCTGAGTGCTGAGCCAGGCCGCGGGTTCAGTGTGGCCTTCCCGCTCCCGGCACCCGCCTCTGGGCCCGGGGCCGGCCTGGCCTCCTGTGTCGAACCCCTTTCTCCTTCCCAGTTTGGTGTGAAGGCACTTCCCAGCATCTGCAGGCAAAATCTTTTAAAAGCTTGGTTTGAGAAGGAGGTTCCTGATCACAGGGGCTTTGCTGCGAGCTGTGGCCTTTGTGGCATTGCTGCATGTGCGCTTCGGAGAGCTGGGAACAGGGAGGGGAAGGTGTAACTGCAGCTGTTCCCAAAGAGTGTGCTTTATGATAGTGTACACTGGTTTTCACAGTGAAAACCTTTCAGTTTCCCTTTTGCACTGAGTTTTTTTCAGGGCAGGTTAGCCACTCTAATGGCAAGTGAAATAGTCCTATTTTCCTTGCACCTTGTGCTTGACTAATCTAGTATGACCAGAATTGGTAAGCTAGACTAGTGTAAAAACTTGTTTTGTAGAAACCAAACAACCCCCACGATGATCTCTTTGTCTCTGTAGTTCCTTGAACTATCATGGTTTCAAGAGTTGCATCAATGACTGGCTTCTGCAGGAGGATCAAAATTGCCAGGGATAAAGCAGGTGTATTGAAAATAAGCCTTAGGTACGTTAGCTCCTCTATGATATAAAAAGCAATGCTGTTAATTTGAGAACGTGGTAAGGATCTTAACTATTGCTTTGATTTTTAGGTCGGCTTTTCCACTTCCTTTTACTTTTGAGGACAATGTTTGCATCTTTCTCTGAACAAAACGGATGTGCCTAAACGGAGATGGGTTGATGGACCCACTGTAGAAGTGTTGCTGTGTAGATCAAAGGAAGGAAGAAGCATTTTTTCCCTTCTTATATTTGTCTCAGTAAGATAGACGTCTTCAGTGAGACAGGAAGAACTTTCTTCCAGCTGTTACAACTCAGTAGTTGGTTTGTACTTTTTATGTGGAGTTTTTCCTCTCATCTAGTGTTTATGGTCCAAAGCACAAAGAGTCATCTAAATAAGAAGAATTGGTGAATGTCCATGTGACAGGAGTTAAACCTTACAGCTTAATCAGAGTTTGTCAACTAATGGAGTTTTTTCTCCAAATTAGGTGGACAATTAGACTTCTGAATGGTCTGGAATGCTGTGAAATGGCATTTAGTAAAATTCAATGTGTGGTTTTGGATGTTCAGATCTTGTGAGGATAACATGTTATTTTTAGGTCTCAGCTAAAGCTGTTGAATCTTTGATCTTTCTGGAGAAGGCAGAACCTGTACACTTGGTAAATGCACACTCCTTGTTCCTCAAAACATTAACTGTGTCCTTGTTTTTTGACAAATGTATATTTTTGGGGAGGTGTTAATATAATAAAAGTTGCCAGCTTATCATGGATGGCTTAAAAGGGACCTTAAGCATTATCTACTTCAACCTCCCTGCATGGGCAGCTGCACCTTGGGCTAGGCCAAGTTGCTCTGAACCCCATCTGACCTGGCCTTCAGCACTTGCAGGGATGTGGTATCCGTAGCATCTCTGTGCAGTCTGTCCCAATGCTTCACCACCCTCACAGTGAAGAATTTTTTCCTAATATCTAACCAAACCCTACTTTCAGTTTGAAGCCATTCCCCCTTGTCACTCCAGGCTCTTTTGAAAAAGTCTCTCTCCAGCTTTCTTTTAAGTTCCTTTCAGGTACTGGAAAGCTGTGATTAGGTGACCTCAAAGCCATCCCTTTTGCAGATTGTACAATCCCAATTCTCTCAGCCTTTCTTTGTAGAAGAGATTCTCCATCTCTGATCATTTTGGTGGTCTCCTCTGGATTGGCTCCAACAGATCCATGTCCTTCCTGTGTTGGGACCCCACGGCTGGATGCAGCATTGCAGGTGGGGTCTCACCAGAGCAGAGCAGAGGGACAGAATCCCCTTCCTCACCCTGCTGCCCTCAGTGCTTTGGATGCAGCCCAGGACACTGTTGGTTTTTTGAGCTGCAAATGCTCGTTGCTGGGTCATGTCCAGCTTCTCGCCCATCAGCACCCCCAAGTCCTGCTGGGCAGGGCTACTCTTGATCTGTTCATACCCAGCCTTTGTTGATACCAGGAATTGCCTAGACCTGGGTGCAGCCCCTTGCACTTGGTCTTGTTAAACCTCATGAGATTCCCATGATCTACTTCTCATTGTCCAAGTCCCATTGGATGCCATCCCATCCTTCAGGTGTGGCAATCACACCACTCAGCTTGGTGTCATCTGCAAACTCACTGAGGGTGCACTCGATACCTCTGTCTGTGTCATTAATGAAGATATTAAATGGCACTGGTGCCCGTATGGACCCCTCAGGGGCACCACTTGTCACTGATGTCCATTGAGACTCAGAGCCATTGACCACAACCCTCTGGATGTGATGGTCCAACCACTTTCTTATGCACCAAACAATTCACCCACTGAGTCTAGCTCTTACTAATTTAGAGACCAGGATGTTTTGGGAGATTGTCAAAGGCTTTACAGAAGTCCAGATAAATGACATCTGTACTTTGTAGGAAGGTTGTACAGTGTTTTGTTTCATTGCAATGAATGAATTTGAATTGTCTCCAGGTTTGCTGTTTAGGGTTATTGCTGGGAGGATTATACATGGTATATATGGTGCAGTGGCACAAACAGTTGTGTATGTAATACTCAGAGCCAGGGCACAAATGAGTGAGCTGGTGGAGGAGAGCAGTGATTACCTGAGCTGGCACAGTTACTAAAACAAATATTTAGGAAGCTCTTGGATGAATTAGACATTCTGGGAATGCTGGGGTTGGGGTGAGTGCAGGTAGGGCAGTGCTTAAATTTAAAAAAAGGAAAAATTTAAGTGAACATGTATATGCACATGATCTGGTTTTCCTCAAATTAATGTTTTCATGGAGATGGAAAGAAGGGAACGACCTTTTGTGTGTTGAGCATCTGCTGTCATTAGCTTTCCTCCTGTCTGCATGGTTGGGTCCACTGTTCAATTCTGACACTGCAGGAGGGGAAAAAAAATCTTTATTATCAGATGTTCTGAGTTTCTCTCCTAAATATTCTTTCAGTATTCACGTTTTTACTTAGGCTATCACATTGTTAAATATTCAAACTGCATGCAGTTAAAATAATATTTTCATTCTTGTATTTGTTTGGATTGAAAGTCTTAATGTTCTTCATAAAGCAGTACTGCAGTTTGATGTGCTTATTTTTGGCTGTGCTGATCTAAACTTTTGAAGGGGGGGGAAGAATTAACAAGGTTTTGAGTTTTGCAGCTTTTTAAAACCTTGTCGTTGAGTTTCCTTACTTTAAGAACTAATTAAGAAAATGACTTTCTGAAGGGATAATCTCCCAGAAAGAGGAGTGTTTAAGAGAACTAAATGCTGAGGGAGGGTGCTGTATTGACTCTTTCTTGCTACTGTCTCTGAAATCTCTACCCTGGTTTCTGCCTAGGAAAATGCTGCATGAGTTCAGTTACTTGTGTATTTTGTGCTGTGTCTTGCTGTAGTAAAGATAGTTAGGTGCTGGTTTGGTTTACTTAGCAGCTAATCAGCAGTTCTAGATGTTAAATCATTGTTCATCCCATACTAAGTGTGGAAATAGCAGAGAACGCATGAAAAGATGACTGGCATTGAAAACTTGATATTTTTCTTGAAAACTTGTGGTTTCTTTCTCAAGTAAGTCAATCTTGTATATGAAGGAGCAAGAAGATGTCAAGTTCAGTATTAATTTAAGCCTAAGATTATAAATGAAACTCATCAATAAAACCTTTGAGCACTTAACTATGTAGAGAGTTATTTTTAATTTGATGTCCTCTGGTGGGTGCTTTTGTTGCCTAATGTACAAGAGGTACTAGTGCTTTGTTTTTCCTGTGAGACAGATTCTGCTTTTGTGGCTGGAGCTGGCTGCAGTTAGCTGTAAAAACATATTAAGTATATTTGAACTTCTTGTGAAGGAATGGCATCTGTGATCCTTGTAGCTAAATCTGACTGGTTCTGTCAAGCATTGGATTGTCTGAAGTGCTGAAACATCTGATTGCAGTGATAACACGCCAATGATAGGCTTATCTCCTTACCTTATTGATTTATGGTGTGTGAACAAAATTTGCTGACTCCTTAGCTATGATCTGTATGTGAAGATCAGGTAAATAAGGATTAAACAAGACTAAGATGTCTCTGGAGCTTGCAATTGTGTTATCCACCTTGGCTAAAGCTGCGTTTGCAACTGCAGTTCAGGAATGGGTCTGTTTTGGTTGTGTTTCCCTAGCAGCCTCCATGAGTGGTGTGGCCTCAGCCTGTGCCTTTGTCTGGGTTGTTGTGAGCCGAGCCCTGCAAATCTCCATGGTCTAGTTCTGACAGGCCTGGACTGAGAACTGGCCTGCTGAGTGTCAGAGCACAAATGGGGCTTGTCAGGAGGTGTTAATACAGGTATTAATAGCTTTCCATTTTTAGCAGTAAGGACTGCTATGAACTCATTCCCTGCTTTTGTTGGTTTATAGTTTTGAAGATTAAAATGCTTTATGACTGGAACTCTGAAAATATAATTATCTGATTCCCCAGCAGGATGTCAGGTTCTCAGTGGTTGCTTGCTCAGACATGAAGAAACTGTCACCTGCAAAGGTGAAGGTTAACAGTGTGGGAGATGCTTTTTGTGAGGCTCTGGTTTGAGGCTGTAGAGCAAATTGCTGCAGGAAATGAAGACTGCTTTTGACACATCAGTATTTCCTATTTCAGATACCTATCTCTGACCATGCCTCTTAAATATCAAAATCCTTGAAAGGAGAGGAAAGTGTATAGGACATGTACTAAACACTTTACTCAACATGTTTCTAGAAGATGGTCAGGTAGTAGGTGATAAAATTGGCTTGAAAGATGTAAGTGACCCAGAGAGCTGATATTATCTGGACATGCTGACGTTCTGTTACCAGGTGTGTTTTCTTTTTTACAGCTCTTTTGTGTAGAAGGGCTACAGGTATTTCAACAGATGCTAAGGCTTAAAATGTGAACAGTCTTTGTATGCCAGTTGATGGACTTCAGTTGTGTGTTACTGGGAGACAAATGAAGTTTTTTAAGGCATTGAAACTACATTTGAAAATACTTTTAAAGCATGTATTTAATTACAAATAGAGAAAGAAATGATTTGTAAATGTCAGTGAATGGGGGAGACTCTAATAGTGATTGAAAATATGCCCTCTAATGTGCTTCCAGCATCAATGATGGTCTTCTAAAATTTTGCCAAAAGCTAATGAGGGAAAAGCCCTCTCATAGGTCCCTGTGGTGGATTCTTTTTAATTGTCCATAATACATTGTGCTGCAGGAATCATCAGGAGTGAGCCTTTAGATATTGATGAATCCACAAGCAGAGGCATTCTCTATTTGTGCTGTAAATTAGATTTTTGATACCCCTAATACAGCAAATAAATTAGAGGAAGAGTGAAGGAATAACTTTTTAGTTTATCTATTCCATTGTGGAAGTGGATGGATCTCACAGATCTGTATTTGCTAAAAACTTGATCTTCTGTGGAATCCTCCCTTGAAAATGATCACAAAGGTGGTGATAGTGCAGGGGATGAGTGAGTGTTGAATTCTCCTTTTTGTAGCTAGGTGTCATTAATACTTTGAGAGCTCGTTCTGATTCATGGTTGTTTTACCCAGTATTTCCTAAAGTACACTTGGATGCACAGAGTGTCTCCTGTTGGCTGTGGTAGTCACATGGAAGCACCAGTAAGTTCATGGGCTTGCTAATGTGACACAGTGTATCTGGATTTGCCTGTATTCACAATGTAGCTGGAAATCCTTAAAAAGTAGGAGTGTGGGAACTGTTCTGTGGAAACTTTCAAAAAAGCAGCCTGCTACTCTTAACCTTGTCACCCATAATGCAATAGAGCGAGTGCACTGGGAAACTTCATTATCTGTTTTCTCATGGATGAATGAGTAGTAGATGACTATTTCCACCTGCTGCCCCATTAAGCCTCATGCCATACATGACTTGTTGACTTCTAAGTCAACATAATGAGTCCTCATGGGTGCAAATTGATTGAAAGGAGTAATTTTAGTATAAATTTCTGCTTCCTGCTGTTTTCTTTGGCAGAGCTGGCAAGGACAAAACAAAGGATTTTTCGTGTGTGTGTGTGTTCTGATGGAAGACTTTGAAACTTAATATCCAGAAGGTGTATGTTGCTAAAGCTACTTATTCATTTGCATCTGTTAACAAGTCAGGAAAAAGCTACCCGCTTTGTTCTGGGCAGTAATGAAAGCAGGGGTCTTGGGGTGTGTTTGGAGGGCGGGGGTACTTTGCTTCTTGTGAGGCGTGGGGTTATTTTGTTGGAGGACAAGGTTCAGCTTAGGCAACTGTTGGCATTCTGACTTAAGTTGAGCCTGCAATATTGCTGTGAAAACTTCTCTAGGTAATCTGTTTCAAACACCAGTGTGCTCTGCTCACTCATTTTCCATGCAGGCAGATCCTTTTAACTAGGACAAAAGTACAATTCTTAAGTTTTCTAGTTCTAAGAAAAAGATTGCCATGCAGGAGTTGATGACCAAGAGATAATGAGTTATTTGAAAATTATGGTACTCCTCTATCTTCCATGTTCTATGGGGAGGGGGACCTAGGAAGAGGAGGTGGCTGTTGTCTTTCCATAAACTGTTGTGACTTTCAGCTTTTTTTTTCAATTTTTTAAAAATTTCTATTTTCTCTAGTACTGAAGGAAATCAAGAATGTGGAACATACATGGGAGCCTGAAGCTTCTCCTTAGCTCTGAGTTTTAAAATTTATAAACAGTTTTCTCACTAAACATTTCTGCTGCAAGTGTCTTAGTTCTGCAGTATTTTCATGGTTAAGATTGAGATACAATATTGGCATTGGAAAAATGCCTTGGATTAGTCTGAATGAGAGATTCCCTGTATACCTGTGAGCCTGAGGACGCTATTTCCAGTATGAGATGCTGGTGGAGGGGGCCACCAGTTTGACTGTGGTGGGCTCAGTGCCAGAGTACTCAGGTGTGCAGCTGTAGCAGGTTGAAGGCACCCCTTCCTGCTGCTCTTCCTGAACTCCCTCTGGACCTCAGCTGCCTAGAAATGGATCTCTTCTATCAGGTGTGTTCCCTTCATTACTTCTGTGTGGTGCCCTCCCATCCTGTCTCTGTATTTCCTTTTCCTGTAACATTTTTGGAGAACTGGAGTTGATAGGTAGAGTGCCTGTGTGCAAGGTATCAGACTTGCAAAACACAAGGATTTGTTACGTTGAAACATTTTAAACAGCTCTGAAATGAAACAATATGCCAGCACTTCAGGTTGCTATTTACTATTAGCATATTCTGCATCTTGATTCCTAATGTATGCTAACTCCTTAATGTATTCTTAATGAAGTACTTAATTTGATTTGTTTTCTTCACCTTTCTCTATTGAATATTTAGCTACCAAGGGAAAAAATCATCAGATGCAGAATCATATATGAGTGCTTTGAGTTCTATTGTTTTGGTTATGTTATATTCTCACTAGTTAGAAGAAATGACTGAAAGTCAGGGTAAGAAAAATTTGAAGTTGGAAATGGGGTGAATATTTTCAAATGAGAATTAATCTGTTCCCATAGCTTACTAATTTTTTTTTATTCATAGAGCATGAAGAAGTCTTAAGCCAGAATATTTTTAGAGATAGTCTGGCTCTATAGCAGATCACTCCAACACTGAGCTCAAGTGTCAGGGTGGAACTAGCCAGTGTTATGCATGAGGCCAGACTCGATGCTTATGGTGACTCCGGACTCTGCTCCCATGTTCACAGATTGCCATCAAATACTGACTGCTTTGCTGCTCAGATTCAGAGGAACATCTTGCAGCAACTGCTGCAAGTCTTCTTTTAGATGTGCTGGAGTTCAAAACTATTCTGGCTAAACTGGCCATTAACTCTCCTAAAAATACATATATTTCAAATCAAATAGTGGGTGTTGTTCCTGTTCTCTAAAGGTGAAAATCTGGGCATTTTTCATCCCTTCTGGCAAATAATTACCAAATGCCTAAACCACTATTTTATACTTGATGTCCAGAGTTTGTTTCTTTGTTGCCAAATAACAAAAAAAAGTAATGACTACTTGAATAAACATTTAGATGTATTTTCAAAGGTGTTCCTATTGTTTTAATCACCATTGTCCTGTTTGCTTATCAGTGCTTGATAAGAGTGTATCTGAGGTTGGAGTGAGGTGGTGACAAGTGGGTTTGGGTGAGAGATCCTGAGATTATTGAAACTTCCTGATGCCTTCAAGCAAACACTTGTACTTCAAACATTTTATAAAGGAATCTCCAACTTTGGTGAATTAATTAGCCCTCCAGGGTGAACCTTGTGTGGTATAACTAAAGGAATACCTGGTAAAAGAGCATGTTGTTGTTTTAATTTCCTAAAGTGAATAGCATAATAGGAAGAGCTTAATCAAGCTTGTGCCTGGATTCTTAGCAAAGAACTCTGTTGCTGAGTATGTGAGGGACTGGTATGTGCACGGAGCTTAAAAATATCAGTGATGATTTGTCCTGCAGTGTCTGCCAAGATGCACCTAGCAGGATTCCTTAAAGCTGTTGAAAACAGGCTAAATGTGGTGTGAGTGCTTCAGTTTGTCTGTTCACCATCTTGCTGCTATCTTGCAGGAGCTGCAGAAGTGAAGTGGTTTGGGAGTTGGTTGGACACTGGTTCAACTTGGGTTTCATGTCCTTTTACTCTTGACCCTGGGGGAAGGATATGGCATGCATTAGTAAACAGAGTTCTTTAATGTTTTTCTGGTGATGACTTAAGAAGTAAAGGATGGAAGTGGGCATTTATTGTGAAAAAGATGGAGAAGGTAAAGGAGTTGGGCAAGGACGCAAATGCTACTGAAGCAGTGGGGAGCACATGTCTGAAGTGACAAAAATTCTTTGTCAATGTACTGACATTGGAGCAGCTGCTCTTACCTTCTCCAAAAAGGGCATTTAATGCCTGCCAGAAGCTGCAAATTTAAAATGAGCATTGCAAAGTTCCCTTCCCAGTGCAAGGTTGCAGAGATTAGAACCAGTTCAAAAACTGTGGCTCTTAGCTATGGCCCCATTTATCTATTCTTTTGATGTCTGAAAAACATGTTGGTTTGATTGCTTTCCCAATTATTACTACTGTAACCATGGCTACTGGGCAGACAAACTGTGTACTCTGAGCCCTAATTATTGCCTGTGCCATGGTAGAACCTGACACTGGATAGGAAGCCTAAAATCTTACTGGTGCAGATGATGCAGATTTTTACAGGAAGGTAGGGGAAGGAAGAAGTTTCATAGTGGTAGTGGACTCTGGTGTTTCATCAGTGGTGCTTCTGACTAAAAAGGAACCACCAGTTAAATAATTCACTGTGGTCTAACAGAATTTAGTTTTGTTGGTTCTATTTTCCTTTAGTTTGCAACATGGAGTTAGAGTGAGATGCAGAAAGTGAAAAATAAATTTATCTCAGGACATGCATCAAGATCAGGTAGTATGAGCAATATGCAAAGCCTTCCCACTTTTATTAAATATGCTTGGCTGCTGGGGAGTTGGCTTGCTCTTGGCTTTGTGTTTGAAGAAAAGTAAATACTCTATTAGTTACTTCAGTCTGTCTGGTTGAAACATTCTGGGATAATTCAAGTCTGGGGTTTATAGATGGGTTTAAGTTTCAAGTAATCAAATTTTTAGCTTAGCCTGCTGTGGAATTGGATAGAGAGTATTGATTGATGAACTTCGATTTATTTGGTATGGATCTTTTTTTCAGTTATTTGTAGCTTGTACAACTCCATTTTATCCTGGAAAGTATTGCTGATTGTCTGCAGGCTACCTTTACTGGTTTCCAATGTATATGCATTTTGGGAGCAAGGGGTAAACCGAAATAAGTACCTTGGGAATAACTCTTCAAGAAAGTCACGATGGGGAAGATTGTGTCTGTGCTGAAGTGTTTGGTTGTAAGCTGTGCCTCTATAATATGGCTGTGTCAGGTGATTTCTCTGGTAGAGATATTAAATCCTGGTTACATTGGTGACATACTGCATGACCATAGTGGCTTAGATTTGTGTTTAATGAAGTAGAAATGCTGCTACTTGCCTTACAGGGACAGTCTGTTGATTAATGTTTTGTTAGGTCTCCTCACTAACACTGGTCTGATAGTCTTTCCAGTTTTGTTGCTGTTCTGCTAAGTGCAGCTTTAGAAGCTCCTCCACTTACTCGCCTTGTCAATTCCAAAATAAACAGGCAAAACTTGAAACTTGTTTGTGAGACACTTACTTAAGAAACTAAACTTGTTCATTAAAGCTATGTTGTGGGTAACAAAAACCCCACAAAACTGTACAGCAAACTTGAGGCTTCTGAACTTAGCATATTCTAACTGAAGAAATACTTTTATGGACAAATTATCAGCTTGCTTTTGAAGGTAATTGTACCAGAGTAATGTCAGTTATTTCCAAGTGAGTTTTTGTGTGCTTTTCTGAGAGGTCTGTTCGGTAGCATCGTGAAGACTTCAACTGGGGATTTGCTCTGATCTGGATGTTAGAAAAAAATATGTTCGTGTAGGGATAGAATGGATAGGCTAGTCTTTAATGTCTTTGTAGTTATCCAGTACTACAGCTTAACATTTTTTTAAAGTTTCTTGTCAGAGCTGTATTTTTTGGCCTTGCTGTTTAAGGGATTTTTAAAGTAATTACATGAGTAAAGACTTGTGTGGATTGTGATACAGTAGATGACCAATAGTAGCCATAATAAAAATATTCTCATTACATCCATAGTAGATAACCATTTTTGCTCAGATGTGAAAACTGATTTAAAAGGAACTTGTTTGGATACCCATTCACTGAGAAATATCTCTGGGGGTGATGAGGATGGGCAGAACAGAAGATACATGAAAGACTATTTAAATTGTACTTCAAGAAAAATTAGTCCCAGCTACCAGGAAAAACTTTTCAGCCCCTAAAAAAAAGACAGAAGTAACCTGAGTGCAAAATCCTCACTGATTATTTTTTCTCTCTTGATCTTGCAGTTGACTGTAATGCCGTTCTTAAAGCTCTACAGCCCATTTTTCAGGAGCAGGGAATGACAGAAACAGTTCATAACTGGGAAGACCATGGTTATTTAGTAACCTACATCAAAAAAAATGGCAGGTGAGTGGATTTTCTTTTGATGTCTCCATTGTCCCTCCTTAAAATATTTATTTCTCCCTCTCTTGGACCTTCTGTAGTGTTGACAGGGCAAGCTATCCTTTGATCAGCCTTGTGTATGAAGTAGCTGTGATAAACCCGAATATTGTATCTAATCTGGACTATGTCGTCTTGCAGTTTGGATATCAGAAGGTTGAACTGGTCATTCTGGTCTGTACCATAGAATGGTGCCTTGGTCTCAGCACTGGTCCTTCCAGATGCAGGACACCTCAAGTCAGTTCAATGTATTTGTAATTTTTCTGACCATTAAATGTGTCTAAACCTGTTGGAGTCTAACGTTAGCATGTGAACAATGATGGCTTTGTGTCTGTCTGTATTTACACGTCGTTATATGCTTCAAATCCTCAGGCAGCTTCTGAAGTAATTAACAGCATGATAAGGGTGGTTGGTGTCATTAGTGACACAAAAGTTGAGTCGGCTGGGACAAACTGATAAACAAAACTACACTCACTTTATTTCCTGATGCTGCTTCACAGTGTGAGGGTTAGTTGATCATGGCGTACATTAACCTGGTCTATTTATAGGTAACGATCATGATTTTATTGCACTTCATTTCTTTACAGTTATTCAGTTAACTGTTCTTGACATCATTGTGGCAGTTGCAGCTTTGGGGTTGCTTGTTTTTTTGCTGGTTGGATTTGTTTTGATTGGTGTTTTGTTTCTGTTCCTTTGTTTGATTGGGATTTTTTTGCGGGGGGTTTTTGGGACCCAAACTAAGGTAACAAGTAAGTGGATATGAGTAGTTCTATGTTTATCATTCTCAATTGTGCTCTATGAAGGTTTTAGTATATTTCAGTTAGGTTTTCAAATGTGGCACTGGCTATTTCTGCTCAAAATTATTTACTTTTTATACTTGATGTGCCTAGGAAAACCTGTTACTTGTATCTTGCTTTTGTACAGCCTTGTTCGTTCTGTCTTTAGTTATATGTGCTTTTATGGTCTTCCGAATTACTTGATCAAGACTGCAGTTCTGTTAACCTTTTGTCTCTGAGGCTGGTGAAAAAATAGCAAAGGTGGTAATTTACTAGTCTTGTTCTATCCTTCCTCTCTATTGAGTAAATCTTTCATGTAATTCTCCTAAAAGGATAATATCAAGGTTCTACAAACTCTGAAGAATTAAAAGATATTATACCTAAAAGTAAAAAGAAGTTAGAAGATTAAAAGGTTGGTTATATTTGATTACGTGGCCTCATGTTGCTTTCCTGCATTTCCTTGAGTTTGAGAGGGACATGAGATGTAAATTCTCAAGTTGGGTTTTCTCTGCAAATTTGTGTGATCATTCCCCTTAAGATGACATCCTCCTGTAAAGGAGCAGTTTCAGAGTGAAATTGCCTGTCTTTTGATGTGTTCCGGGAACTTCCTAGAAAACAGTCTTTTGTTATATAACTTTTTCAGGAGATAAGTGAGCTGGCACCTGGAAGTATCTCTGAGAAAGGTTCTTATAAAAATCTGAATTTTAAAGTATCTGACTTGATTGCTCTTGTTCCACTGTTAACACATGTGCAGGAGAACTTTCTGTGAGTTTTGGGACCTCAGCAGTTTTGTTTCCTCTGATTATAGAAAAAGCATGAATATTTTTTTTAAGGTGGTCTTAAACAGTATATTTGTGTTAGTGTAGTTTGTTTGTATTTCTGTTTGTAGTTTCAGTTAACTTAATCAAATGAGGTTATAAACCCATAAAACCCAACAGATTGGACAGTTAAAAACCTTGCAAAACAAACACATTTCATAAGTTGTAAGAATGAACTGATGAGTGTATGGAGGATTTCATACTAATTAAATAGGCTTTATTTTAATACCAGCAAGTTTGTCTGCACTTTATCTTAGTGCCCTAAAATATCATACACTTTTAGTTAGAATAAAAATACTACCTGCTACATCTAGGAAGAAAGTAGCCAGGGCATGCAGATTTTTCTTCTTCTTTCCCTGCAAAATAGTGAGTGTATTTCATTTCCAGCAGCATCTTGTGATAAAACTTGGAAAAATAGAGTTGCAATGGAGGGGTAGGTATGTCATGAGCAGCTCTTGTAAGGATGGCTGACTGCAACTTGTTCTAAGTTCCCTAGAAGGAGAGATGGAGTGGGTGCTGTATATGAGTAAGGGTTTTGTGAGCATGTGCACACAAACGTGTTTTTAGCCAGCCAAGGTGACTGAACCATTGCAAGACGAAGATGTGCAGTTGATGTAACAAGCTGGGTACTAATCCCTAGGAAAAATATTTGCGATGGTAATATGTTGCTAAACAGTGTCTACACTCCAAAGTTTGCTGAGATAAGGGTGCCTCGTGCTGCAGACCGTACAACTGTGGGCACTGCTGTTGACAAAACTTTGTCTCTGGGAAAGATACCATGTGAACAGCCCCATGGTGGGCTGTGCTGGTTGAACGAATTGGAGCTGATTTGGGGATTAAGATATGCTTTCCTGTTGTCATTACCAAAGCAACAGATCCCTGTTCTCCTTTGTCTAAGGTTAAGCAAGCAGAAGTCATATGTGGCAACTCCACCTGGTCCACTTTGTGATGTGTTCTGTCAAAGAACCTAACTGAGGGATTTTCAGCTGAAGACATTCACTGATGAGGCTGTCAGGACAAGGCTCTGGATTTGGGCAGGAAATGGCTCCGTTGAGCCACTCAAGTTCTTCTCTGAAGTGGTGGGGACAGATGCATTCCTCTCTGCTTTACCAGCCCCCTTGCCTAAACACTGCTTGGGGAACAGTTGCATGTGCCAGAGTCGAGCTCTGTCTCTGAGTTTTGGGGCCCAGCAGTCTCTCGTTTTTCTGAGCTGTGTGTTTTTAGATTCCTTCCAGAATGGTTTGTAGGGTCACATTAAGCAGCCTGCTTTTACTGAAATGTCACTATCTTGGACTAAACACTTAAAAGTTAGGTTTATAACATGTGAAGTTTTTATCTTATTTAATGTATATGGTACCTCGTACAGGGTCATAGTGCCCAGTACATTTCAACAGATGGAGAAGTTACATTTACATTAAGGAAAAAAACCAGTGAAGCTGTTCTTTGGAAATTGATATCTTCTCAACTAATACTTTGAGTGTCTTTTAGAAAAGCTTTGACCTCCTCTATACCCATACCTGTTTTTAACTTTGGTGTCTGAATTCTTGTTTAGGGAAGTATAATCCTACTGGCATTTGACTTCTTCACAACAATGCAAACTTTATCCAGTTGAACTTGGTTTGTGTGTCACAGAGATGCTGATGACTGTTAACACTGTAAAGGGAGAGGGGAGTGTGTTTACTTTTTTTTCTTCGTTAGGCTTTTGCTAACCACTCTGTATGCTAGTCAGCATGTTTTAAAGGAGCAGGATGAACATTCCTCAGCTCTTTGTTTCAGGCTAAAATGTTGTAGTTGCCTATGGAGTGATCCAGAGTATAAAAATGAACTGAAGATTAGGAAGCAGTTGGTAGGAATCAGCAACAGCTACCATGGGAGCTTTTATTGGTTTAATTTTCTTATTCTGTAAAAAGAGAACTGGACTAGTGGTATAATGAAGAAATGTGATTGCCTAGCTCCTTAAGGTCCCTCAAATATGTTGTAATTAAAGTGAAGAATACTTCAAAAAAGAGAATAAATACTTAAGAAGTAAGAGAAGAAAAACTATTCTGTTTGTAGTGATTCAAAGTTAGTCAGCAGATAAGAACTTCCTCTGATGGGTAAAGAGGAGTTTGTAGGTACCTGTCTGTCTTTCTAGCTTTATTTTCTGGGTGTGGTCGTTTGGGAAATCCTTTCTTGGGTATGTGGGATTGCAGTGTTTCTTACTCTGCAGTACAAGTAACAAAGGTAGGATGGTACACTTTGGCTTGAATATTTTGATCTCTGCTTCCTAGCTCTGTTTCCAGCAGTTACTTTTTGATTTTTACCGTTTGGAATTATTTGTTGACATCTGATCTTTCCTGATGTTTAGGTGGCAAGATGCAGCACTCAATAGAATTGTCTGTAGCTGACAGTTGTTTGCATACAAGCACAAAAAGCTTGAATAGTGCCTTGGAGGTTGTGACAGATACGCAGGTGCAGCCACTAGTGCAGCCTCGTTAAAGTGGAGGCTACTTTTCAGATGCAGATTTCCTTGCCAGATGGAAAGGAAGAGGATACCTCCTCACTGAGCTTTTTTTTTTCCCCTCACTACTTTTATGAAATTACATGCAAGCAGATGCCAAAAGTGTGGCAGGTGGCTTATTTTTTAAAACAGGGATTGCATTTTTCAGAGACATGAGACAGGAGGGGCTAGTTTTGAAGCAAGTTTATTTTTCGCCTCATTTGGATTCTAAAGTAATCTTTCCTGTATTTTCATAGGCAGAAAATGGAAACTATGCTCACTGTTTTAAAGAACCCTCTTCCACATATTAAAAGAGCTGCTGCTGATAAAAACCTGCATTCATACGTGTTTTTCCATGCAGACAAATGTAAAGTGACAAAAGCCAGCATAGCCTTTGCTGTCTGCTGACTGAAGCTAGTCAGTCTTTCATGAGTTCAGCTTTGGCCCACCACTGCTGCCTTAATACTGCTTAATACTGGACTGTTCACTTTGAGTACACTTGTACTGTTGGCTGCATGCTGAAATCTTTACAGGCATTTTAGCTTATTTTAGGTGTCTGTTTTCATCTAGATAACTATAGCAAACGTATAACCAATGTGGACCTGTATTATTACTGAGAATTTTGAATTTCATTCAAGTTTGTTTGTTTTTAGGGGGGTGGTGTGTGGTTTTTTTGTTTGTTGTTGGTTGGTTTTTTGTTTGTTTGTTTGTTTTGTGTTTGTTTTGTTTTGGTTTTTGTTTTGTTTTGGTTTTTTTTGTATCATAAACTAGCTGAGAATATCAGCCAGGAACTTGGAACTTGAATTTTTGTCTTATTACATGGCCTACTGCCTGCCTTTCATCTCTTTCCCCTTGCCCCAGGTGTCAGGACCCTGCTATTCTGCTAGAGGTGACAATTGGATGAAATAAATGTTGGTTCTGCAGTGCTGTTATCTCTGTATTCTCATGCTGTCATATCATTTACAAATCTGAAGTTGTGTGGCTGTACTTTCAGACCAACTCTCCTCTCCGCCTCTCCTGCCTCCAACCTCAAAGCAGAGGCAGGAACATCCCCTACTGAGGCTCCCATGGAGTCACAGGGGAAGTGAAGATGTCAGCTGTCAAATCTTATGACAGTTACGTGATTCTTGTAGGAAATTGTTTAAAAGAGAACTTGAGTCATGGGACAATAAATCTGTTGCTTTTTTGTGCCAACAACAACTCCTGGAATATGGGAATAAACTGATAAAAAGTTTGACAGTGAAAATATTTCTGACACTGTGCCAGTTTTCAAGGAATCAAATTACAGAGCTGTCTAATGAACAGTGTATACATATTGCTGTCTGTAGTGCCACAGCTCTGAGGGCCTATGGACTTTTCACTGTGAATGGTCATGTCCAAAACCTTCTGGAGTGACCAGTACTTTTGGCTTCTAGGTTCTGCTCTTTTGTCTTTCTCTCCTTTAAAAAAAACCCAAACCGTTAGGTAAACAGAAACCTGGTAGTTTTGTGTTTCCTGCTGTGTAGGAGGACACCTAGTGGGGAAGCTCTGGGATGAAGGGAGGGCTGCTCCAAGGTGGTGAGTCTGCAGGCTCTGAGTGTGCATGTGTGTGTTAAATAAAAATGCCTTTTCTTCCTGGAGACAAGACCTGTGTGCAGACTCTTGAGGAAAGACTCGCGACAGTAGTGACACCTGAGAGCTGCAGATCACTGCTGTTCCAAAGCCAACAAGGTGTTTTTATTCTTGAACTGCTTCATTTTGCTTAACGTTTTCCATATGTATTCCTTTAGCACTTGCTTCTNAGTTACCAGAAGTTATCTTCAGATAACACAGAATATTCAGGGTTTTATCTCTGACTGCAGCTTAGGGCTGAAGTTCCCAGCACCATGGGAGGGGTGCTGTTCATACTGAGGCTGACAGTTTGCAAAAGGAGCTCTGGAAGTGGCAAAAAAGGTGGGAGTGGTGGGGAGATGAAAGGCCATCTAAACCTTTTGTCACAACAAGAGTTGGTTTGTGTTTTTCTTTGGGGCTGAGTGGGGTGATAAGAGCAGACAGGCAAAGAATGGAGCGTTCAGAGAATGATACAGCTTTATCTGAGGTTTCTGTGTTGTTCTAGTGCGTTTCTATCCCTGAATTCCCTTCTTTCTTTGCTCAGCCATTCCTGTTCTCATCCCCTCTTCTGCTCTTTTATGCCAGTGTATGTTTTCTCCTCCACTTCCTTTGTGTAATCCCCTTGTAGCCTTTCTGTTTCTTTTTGTCTTCTCTCTTCCCTAGAATGGGAAGAATATTGCCTCTGCTACACTGTTTTCTTGTGTCCTTCCCCACTGTCCTTAGCTCTTGTTTTCTTTGTTGCAAGTTCTTGAAAATTCATCTAATGTACATAGCATGGCAAAGCCTTGCTCTTTGGTCTTTAAATGTTCCTGTAGTAAACATACAGTAGGAGTTTTGTTGAATTTGCATCTGTATTCATCAATGAGATTTGTTCCTGCAATCTCTTTGCCAGTCAAAGCTGTGGTTTGCTCCAGGATGCTTATTGTTTCTTGCTTACAGATTTTTATTCAGCTTTGAATGTGATCAGTGTCTCTGAATAGTTAGTATAAAAAGTTTAAAAAAACCAACAAGAAACCAACCAACCCCAACCACCCTGCCTGCAAAACAAAACAGAGACACACCCCTGGAAGTGAAAAGAAAAATACAGGGGAAGGAGTGTCCAGCTGTTTTCTTAAGGCTTGTTTTCAATTAAAATCCCAAACCAAAGCAACACACCTGTTCCAGCAGGTCTTATTTAAAGAACTGAGACTAGCAAGCAGCATGTTCTCATTGTACCATAGTTGTGGCTTAAACACCGTTTCACTGCCTTGGTTCCTACTGATTTTATTAGTTGTGTAGTGATAGGCAAGTTCTGGCAACTTTGTTTGCTCTTTGTGACTTGCAGAGGAAGACTTGGGCTGGCACTGCCAACAGTTACAGATATATTCATTCTGCATTTTAGTATAACTTGCTCTGGATTTTCTTTCCTTACTCTGATTTTTGATAATAAATTTGTCATCACTGTCTCTGTTCTAGTTTTGCCAATTTGAGAATTCACCCTCATGGATTAGTGTTGGTGGATGTGCAGAGCTACAATGATCACATGAAAGGAAGAGAGGAAGTTGATCAGGTATGAGTGCTGCTTACTGGGATTACCTAACTGCATGCGGAGCCCCTTTTTTTTCAGGTCTTTCAAAGTCTGTCTTAGTAAAAGATTAAAAACATTAAAGTCAGTTCAAACCTGGATGCTCACAGATGAGGAACAGTAATGCCTGTTGAAGTTGCATACACATGTGAGTGCATGAATCCACACAGTCTTCTGCAAGTGCTGGGCCTGGTGTTCTTTGTAGAAGTTGTAAAGATAAAGCAGGCTTGGTTATGGCTTGGGTCTCTTCAGCTACCCAGGGCAGTGAGGAAGGGCTGCTGCCTCAGTGTACAACCTGGTATATTAGTCTGAGACTTCTTTTTATTCTCTGTTCTGAGAGATGAGATTGAGAGATACTCAATCTTTTGCCCCATGGAGAAAAAGAACTTCGTCTTCCCTGGCATGAAGGCTCTAAACATAGGATATTGCAGGGGGAAGAGGCCACTGCTGTAGCAGTAATGGAACTTTAAAGGGTTCTCATTTCCCTCTTTGGCTGTGTTTTCCTGGAGAACAGCTAAATGCTGATGACAGCTGCTGAAATGTGCACATTCTTGCTAGTAACCAGGCTGAGGAGGCCAGCTAGTTACTCATGGGCTTCTAGTGTTAAGTTTCAAAGCCTTTTCATAGCAGGTGCTATGTTTCATTGCCTTCCAGGTAGACTAATTTAACAGCTATTTTGCATTAAATGATGATCTACAAATTCTACCTCTTGTTTGCTATTTTTTGCAGCTTCTAAACAAAGTAGAAGAAAGAATGAAAGAATTGTTTCATGGTAACATAAAAAGGGTGAAACGGTAAGTTTGTACCTCTGTTTCTGTATGTGACTTGTCTGCATAGTTACTAAAGATAATAAGCAAGTTGTGCCTTGCTGTAATGCAGTGAATAGCCTGGAGTTTGAAGATATGGATGGGATTTTTTTTTTTAGTTTCTTGTGATGATTGCATGAAGCAATGAGAGAAAATGCAACCTGGAAGCAGGAGCAGATTGCTCTGGAAGGGGCTGGGCAGCCAGGGGAGGCAGAGGAATAGGTCAGAGCATAAACTGTACCTATGGGCCACATCCCACAGGTCATGGGGAAGGTGAGCTGAGGATGGTGAACAGAATCAGACCCAGCCCTGTGACTGCCAGGCCGGGCTGTAGTACTCAGGCAGCTCTGAGCACGAGATTGGGTGGCAAGGATTGGGAAAAGACTTGGGCAGCTGAGGATAGAGTTGCAAAGCAGCTCAGGCACAGGGACTGGGGTGAGGATTAGAGCTAAATGGAGCTCCAGCCCATAGAGGAGACCTTGCCCTGACAAGGTTTCCTGCAGCTCTTTCTCTCACATATTTGCCTCTGCTGTGCCTCATGGTGCTCACTGTGGGCATGTGTGGTTTAGGGACCCGCCAAGAAGATAGATATGTTTTGTAGCAAATTTTTGTAATAACACTCCAGCATGGAGGCTTTGCAAGCCCTCTGTCAGTTTGGATTATTTAAATTCAAGGCTATGTACTAAACTTAAAGGACTCAAATTGCAGCTCATGGCCTGGTGGTGAAATAACTTTCACGTTGGATGTGGCTTGGTGTTGTCTTTGCTGTGGCCTCCTGTC
>WEKY01007077.1:10209-23415 GCA_013390045.1 Picathartes gymnocephalus | reverse complement strand
GCATGGAGTTAGCTGTACACTTTAAAATTCACCCATCTATATGTTTTTTGAGTTATTATTCAGACCCTACGTATATTTAACTGCTAGGTTTGTAGTTCATTCCCATCTTGATTTTTAGGCTCTGACATAAGAGATATTCTCAGAGTATGCTTTTTTGGAAACTGTTCACATAAAATACAGTATTATATTTGAAAAGAAACCTATTGCAGTGCTATCAACATCCCAGTCTACTTTTGTATTTTCGCATTTTTAATCTATACTTAGATGATGGGATTAACACAAATATTTCCTCATTAGCAGGAATTATTTAAGAAGCAAGTACTTTAACTTTAGACTACTATTCATCCTTCAGTCTTCAATCCAGGCCCCAGAGTGGAAAACACTGAAACAGTCAATTAACCAGGACTGATGAACAGGTGCTTAGGATGGCACGAAGGTAAAACCTAAGTGAGATATAACTTGATTCTGCCATTTTCAGCTCATGTGGTAAGAACGAGTGTAGACTGAGATAGCTTCTGTAATGTTGGCTGGGTGCTCTTCTGCTTTGGAGGCTTGAGTTCGTGATTGATTAATTCAACAGCTTGTTAATTTTTTCCATATAAGTAATGTTAAACGTTGATTAAATATCTGCACTATGAGAGCCCTTTCAAAGTGCAGCTGTTAAAAATAATGAGATAACTGTAGTCTCCTGCTTGTTCCAGAGTATGCCTTAGATAAGGTTCTCTTGAAACAGAAATTGAATATGTATTTTGATGCACAAAACTCCTCCTACATTTGGCACATCTCCTTAATCTATATTTATTTCTATAAATATTGGGCCACATATGCACCCTGTTAGTAATTTTAGACTGTGACTAGAACTATGCCATTTTAAAAGTATCTCCATCTGTTCTTATATGCACTCATAAAAAAAACTCCAAAAAACCAAACAAAAACCAAACAAAAATCAAAAACAAACTAAAAACCAAAACTCAAAAAACCCTGAGAATGAATATGAAGAAAATATTATCTGTAAGGACTAAACAGTATCCTAAACAGGCTGCTTTACTCTGAAATCCTTTTAAACATTTTAACAATAACAAAAAAGCCCCTCTATCCAAATTAAAGAAATAAAACCTTATTTTCAATGTAATTTTATACAGTCATAATGTATGCAGATTGCAGTGCAATGCTTGGGTATGTCTTCCTTCATGTGCTATTTTCTAAGCATAGTTAAAGGACCTAAGAACACTGAAGATTAAACCTGTCTGATTTTCTCTGCTGCCTGTAAAGTGTGGTAGAATCTTTTTCTGAAATACCTCTCACACCACTTTTAGTGCTAAGAGAACACAGCAGCTGTTGTTCATAGGCCAGCTATAAACAGCAGTACAGAACACTCTTGATATTGACTCATGAATCACTTCATAGAACACACTTACAGGCACTGTATATACAGGCCAGTATATAAAATCCAACTGCAGTCTTTGATACATATGCACATGTCCATAAATATACTGTTATTGTAATGCTTAGAGATACATAAGAGTGTCCACGAAGCCCATCATCAGGAAATTACTTCTAAAAAACCTCTTTAATAGCCATTGCATGTATGCAGAGGAGCAGTGTTATATATTTTCCCCATATTGTTTATTTAAGTGAATGTAATTGATTTTAGGCTGAACTGAAAACCCTAAAATGCATGTGGAAAAAGCAGAGGTGATCACGGTAATATTTCAACCACATCAGCTTTTAGAGATTCAATTACTGTTCAAATAAAAATGTTACAACAAAAGTAAATCTGTGCTTGCATATATATAAAAATCTTACTTAACAGGAGAACAGATTTATTTTTCTTAAATGAGCCAATGTTAACCTCTACACATTAAAGATTACTTAGTATAGAGTCTTTCCTATAAACAGAAGTTCTCTTCAAATGGTGCATTGTCCTCAGTCTTTCTTACGGCAAACTGATTGAAGTCTATCAATAGTAAAAACCATTGGAATGAACTCTCTTCTAGAAAACTATTTTTTTGCCTAAAATTTGAAAACATTTTGAAGCCCTGAGTGATAAAGTAGCTCATCTTACTATGAAAAAGCAAAATGCGTCCAGGACAAAGAGAACTTTTAAGTCTTCACAGAATCACAAAATACTCTAAGTTGGAAAGGACCCCTCATGATCATCAAGTCCAGCTCCTGGGCCTGCAAAGGACTATCCACAAGAATCACACCACGGGCCTGAGGGCATTGTCCAAACACTTCTTGAACTCTGTCAGGCTTGGTGCCGTGACCACTTCCCTGGGGAGCCTGTTCCAGTGCCCAACCACACTGTTGGTCAAAAAACTTTTTCCTGATAACCCTCCCCTGACTTAACTTCATGCCATTCACTTGAGTCCTGTCACTGGGCACCACAGAGAAGAGATCAGTGTCTGCCCCTCCTCCTTCTCTCACAAGGAAGTTGTAGACTGCTAAGGAGTCTCCCCTCAGTCTCCTCTTCTCCAGGCTGAACAGGCCAAGTGACCTCAGCCACTCCTCATAAATCTTCACCTCAAGGCCCTTCACCATCTCCACAGCCAACCATGGATGCTCTGTAATAACTTTAGTTCCTACTTATATTGTGCTCCTGTAATAAATGAGTTAATTGCAGGATGTCTCCTTGTCTATCTACAATGAATCCTAACCAACAAATACTTCTGCATCACTATCAACTTCAAATTCTTCGCTTTTACACCAGCAGCATTTTTTTTAGATAGTACATGTTGTTATTGCTGCAGTTATGGATTGTGTGATTTATTCCCTTTTGTCCTGCATTGCTCAGTAGTTTTCTTTGAGAACTGACCCACTCATTGGAGAGACATCTTGTTTTGGTTAGTCTAGACATAAGACATGTCCAGCATTAATTTGCCCAGCCCAAGATTCAGGGAAAGGTGCTGCTAAATCCCATTTGCAGTGGTGTGGTGCAAGCAGGGTAAGGTATCACAGGTGCTAATGAAAGCTGAATGTCAATGCACCTGTACTAAGAGATACTCCTATAATATACTGTAAAATCTGAAAGCTGTTGATGTGGGGGAAGCAAATGTCACCTGGAACTCAAAGATATTACACTGCTATGAAAAAATGGCTTCTTAAGCTCTTATTCTGAGAGCACAGAATGTTTTTGTGCTCTATGCCAGAGCTTGCGCTGGTAGGACTTACCTCACTACAAAGCAATTTCCAGTCACTGCCAGCGAGGATGGTCACTGTACACCACACCTCTCTTCTGTCTTTTCTTCCCTCTGCTTGGCTTTTTTTTATTTTGAGGAAAGGACATGGAGATGAGAAGAGGCCTAGATGTGGCACATCTGTATTTTGCATTGCGGAAATTCTCCACTGAGAGCAGACAACAATACTACAGCACTTTGCAGCAGCTGAGAAAAATAATTTCAAAAAATCTGTCTCTGGACACAAACCTAGACTCATCATATCTTTCTTTAGACTAAGACCAATACATATTTTCCCACTCTCCAGTCAGAACACACTGGTATGTGAAAATAAGTTCCCAGAATTCTGCCCAGCTAAGTGGTGATTTCCTATTCAAGCACTTCAGACTCATATTTGTCTCTTCCTCTGTAATTCTATAATTAGAGAATATTCACATCTTGTGACTTATAGCACTTTACAAGTGTTTGTCTACATATATGATTTTTTTTTCCTTCACATATTACTTTATTTTATTTAGGGCTAAACCAATGATTGCAAAGCCAAATATTTCTTTTGCTCTAATGTTAAACTTCACAGTCCATGATAAGCTTGGTAAACAAAATTTACTTTACATAGTATCTCACTGAACTATAAAAATAGTGATATTTCTATAAAAAAAAGCTATTTTTTATTTTGTGACATAATTTTATTTAAAGACCACTAAAAATAAAGTTGTCTAAGCAAAACTAAAAAGTTTTCTGCCTTTTATTTAATGCAAATCATATTTATAGAAGTCAAAAGAGTAAGTCCTTGATAAAATGCTTATGCTTCCTCAGAAGAAAAAGTCTCAGCACTGAAAAGCTTCTAAAGGACTTCTATAACCATGATTGGTTAAGAATTTGTATGCTTCTCCTGAGTCATCAAAATACAGACAATATTATTGCCCTCAATACTGTCTTTCAGAAGACTACAAGTAATAGGATTAGATTATTACTTCTACTTTTTATGTGATGAAGTTGCATTATTTGTACTTTTAAAAACTTTTTAGTCTAAGAGATTTAATGAAATACACTAGGGAACATTAAGAAGTATCTTTCTTGATATGTCTTTTTAAAATTCAGTGGCTGCCTATCTTGAATATATGACTAGAAGTTCGGTGAGCTGAAGGGAAAACCTAACACTGCTGAAGTCAATCAAAATTTAACACCAACATCAGCAGATCAGCAACACAATCTTAGATCTGTTTCACATGTCTTCCGATTGACCTGGGTGACATATGGGAAATGCAATTTCCTTGTGGATTTTTCTTGCCCTGGTTGGTGCCAGCGTCTTCTCTGTGGACTGAAAATTTATGATGCAAGTTTTCCCATGGGAATTTAAATACCTAGGACCCTGGTCATCTGTGAGTGGAACACCAAATCCTAGTTTGCAAAGAAATAAAACATAAGTGGGGGGAAAATGGAGATCCTTGCATTGAAGAGAATGACTTGACCTGAAGAGGATACTCCTTATTTACTCTTGGAATGGAGTAGACAAAGTGGGGGGTCTTGTTTTAAGTGCCAGGTCATGTTGTAAACCACTTTGTCTCACTCATACTGTAAAACTGTCACTGAAAGCAGTCATTAAAAATGAACTTGATCAGAGCAATGCAGGCTGAGAATTAGCTCCACAATTTACCACGGCAGAGAGTGTACAGTAAACTTACAGCATCTGTTAGTTATGCAGTAAAAATTTGCTCACATGCTTTTCTCTGCAGCAAATATGAGATTATGTTAAGATATTTTTGCTGTCAACCAAAAGGGCTTGCTTGTTTGTCTGCCCATAAAGGTCTATAAGGTCTATAAACTGCTGATGAAGACAGACAAAAATCCCTTTTTTCACAGGAATTGGAGTCCAAATCCTTTGTATGCCAGGTGAGTGCAGAACAGGCTAAATTACTGTTAGGTCTGACCTGTCCCAATGACCAGAAATTCTGTTTTGGATATGGAGAAGATTTCTTTTTGTTGAAACTTATAAGGATGCCATAACAGTGTTGTTGAACTACGCTTTTCCATTTAGGAAAAAGAAAGGAAAAAAAAAAATCTCAACAACATGTCAAACTCAGCAAATGCCCTAAAGTGTTACTGTCAAAGACATACGTAAGAAAATATAGTTGAAGGCACGGGCAACTCTTTTGTATTACTTCATCCAGCACAAAGCAATAAAACCAGGCAATTTTGTACTGTCTAAGTATATAATTTAACCAGCATTAAATTAATCAAAATTTAAAATAGCAGTAATAAAAATGGGAATTAGTTCGCAAAGACTGAATTGCTGTTGCTGTGGTTTGAACTCAGAAAAAACGTTTTTTCCCCATCTTCAAATCTATATAGCCTAGGTGGGTATCTGGCTGGGAACATTTATTAAAATGATGGTTCTCACTGGGAGGCTATTCACTGTTATTAAAATATAATAAAACCTCACAAATCCACTATTTAGCTTCTCAGAAAATCTCTTTCCCATTCTCAGTCATGGAAAATTTATGAAGTAATCTCTCATAATTTCACAAAAATGTTTTTAGGAAATATATTTTCTCTTCATGGAGTAATGTGTTACAAAGAGTTATTAAATAAATGAAAATAAAGCATAGTCTTCCAAATAAAGGAGTAAGTCACCTCTGCTTTTACAACCATGGTTACTCACTCTGAAAATAAATCAACATGCAAATTCTGCATTAATAGATGTAAAGCAAGTATTAATTTATGACTTTGAGATAATTCCCTAAACTCATTTTTGCAGTAGTATCTGAAGAACAGACTGGTAGCAGGTGTGTTGACAACATGTCTTAACTACAAATAATCACACTGTTGTGCAGGGGTTCAGGATTGTGTGGAAACGCAAGTTCACCTTGTGGTGATTCCAGGCCTTTCAGCCCTAGAAGCTTGCCTAAATCATAGAAGCACAAAATCAACCTTGACATTTTGTGCCACGTTAAAAGAGTTTGCAAAATCAGAGATGATCTGCCTAAGTCTGACCTCAATTCTTAGCTCAGGAGGGCGATTGGAAGCACCACAGGACCTACACAGGGTGTCGTGGTTAAACCCCAGCCAGCGGCCCAGCCCCTCACTCACTGCCCCACCAGCAGAACTGGGAAGAGAATTGGAAGGATAAAAACCAGAGAATTCAGGGTCTGAGATGAAGACAGCTTAATAAGGAAAGCAAAGACCACACACAGAAGCAAAAAAACCAAGGAATTAATCCACTCCTTCCTGTGGCCAGGTAGATGTTCAGCCATATCCAGGAGAGCAGGGCCCCATAATGCGTAAGGGTGACTTGGGAAGACAAACATCAAACACCATCACTCTAAACATCCCCTCACATCACCCTTTCCCCCTTCCTTATCCCACTTGGTATACTGAGCATGATGTCACATAGTATGGAATATCCCTTTGGTCAGTTGCAGTCACCCATCCTGGCTGAGTCTCCTCCCATTTTACCAAGTATCTCGAACTTCCTTGTCAGTGTGTCAGTATGGAAAACAGAAAACGCCTTTATTATCCAAAAAACCGCCCATCTTCATATTATATTCATTCATATTAACCCCATATTCAGCACAAATGCAAAACACATCTGCTTATCAGACACTATGAAGAAAACGGCAACAGTCAAAACCAGCACACAGGGCAAACAGATTCAGATCTTCCTGATTGTCCCATGGAGTAAGGGACTCTGCCGGATTGACTGATCTAAGGCCACCTGAAACCAGAATAGACTCAGTGCAGGTGAGTTAAACCTCATCCAAAACATAAGCTGTAAACCCTAGGCCCTAACACCTAACCCTACCACCCTAACCACAACCCTAAACTGCAATGACCATAACCCTGCTTCTAGGCACCCCAACTCTAACCCCAAACCCAAACCCTGACCTTAACACCTAAGAGGAAACACTTTGGACAAGATTTCACTGCAGGCATGACCACGCACAAATTAGGATTAACCCAATGATAACATAGCTGTGATCTTTCTTCTCTCCAGCAATATGTCCAGTTCAACTCATATCACAAGGAGGTGTAGAGAGTCCTTTGAAACTCTCAGGAATACCCCATAACTCATAAGGAATGTCTCAGCAGGGCTGGACAGTAGTGCAGGTTTTCTTGATTAATTCCCTAGGTCTTACCCAGAAATACTTTAACCATTTTTGTTAGTTTGGAAGTCTGAAGGAAAAGCTGCCTTGTTGCCCTAATGAAGAGGGGAGTTGGAGGTTTGGTGTAATCAGGAAGCCAATTGCTTTCTGGAGTTGTAAATGTTTATCCAGTTATGTTTTAGAAGTGTTTGCAATTTACAAGTTAAACTGCAAGCATGGAAATATTGCCAGAAATTTACTTCACTTTCTTTCATTTGACCTAAAAGACACATCTAAGTAAAAAGCAGTCTCCTGGCTAAGTCATGTTTTATGTTCTAGAAAAAGAAATTCTTCCTTCAGACTCCAGAACAGAATTGTATCATCAATGAAAGGAATTTAGGGCTTGACAACAGGCTCAGGCACATTTCAGCAAGGGACACGTTCTTGCAAGGACAGATAGAGACAAAAAAAGAGACACAGATATATGCATTTCCTACCTTGTTTACTCAGTAGGCCTGAATTAGTCATACTTCTCCATTTGTACTAGTCTGAAAGCAAACCAGTGAGATTCCAAGTCAGAACTACAATTCATAGGAAAATTTAAATAAAGACAATAGTACAGAAACACTGGCTTAAACTGACAGAGTCAGACTATGACCTGACACCCAGTTGGTCCGGGTGGTGGTAGCAGTCCTCTTGGAGTGATAGATGTGGTTCTGTCAAAGTAGTGATCCTGTAGTAAAGCCTGGTCCTTCTCTGGAGGTCCAGCAATGATTGTGGAGCCCCTTTTCTCTGGGAATCCCCTGCTACTCCGGTGTTCTAAGCCTCACCTTATACAGAGGATGGTTTGGTTCCTCCCCCTGGGCGGAGCATCTCACAATGGGATGATGTAATTTTATGAGTCATGCAGTGAGACCTTCCCGGCCCCTTGGCAGAGACAGACCCCCCCGGCAGGTGGGTTATCACCCAGGGAGTGTTATCAGGGCTGACACATGGAGAAGATAAAGAACACTGCCCCATCTGTTTTAACAGCTTATGAAGATGGTAATAGAATACATACTTTTGGTTACATCTTAGACTGTAACCTAAGACACCATTTAGGTAGGTTCTTGTACTCTTTCTGGACTCTGAACTTTTCCTCTAATTTCTTTCATTGGACCAGACATAACTGTTGCCCTCTCTCCCAGCTGCCAACCCCTTAATCCCTTCATCCTCACCCTTCTTCTAGATTTACTTCTATCTTTCTCCTCTGTTAGTTTCCCAGTGTTCTCTAACCCTTATCTTTGCTCCTTAATTTTTCTCTTCAATCCAATCAAAAAAAAATCCAGGTTGTCTCAAGCCTTGCTCAAATACAATATTGGAAGTACTTCAGCTCATCATTATCGAATTTCACATATACAGTCCCTACGCATGTGATGGACATTTTGATTAAAAGTAGTGAGGTTTTAGCCTTCCTGAAAGGCATACTAGCTGAGAGCCATCTTGAATTAGCATAGAATTAGCATTTATATAACCAATCCTTATGGGACTTTTGCAATATCCTATGTCACAAAAGTAAGGAGGAGATCATGACTCCCAACTGTCAATATCTTCTTTCAGTGTGGTCCCTATCTGCATGATCACTCTGCTTGACATACGGACATAGTTTGTATTTTTCTACTACATAAAAAAGTGTGCTTGATCAGGGAAGTATGTAATGTGAAAAACACAACAGTGTATACCCCTAAATTAAACATCCTTCCTTGTTCCACTGCACTTTTATCTGGGGACCTCTGCACTGCCTAAATACACTACTGCACGAAAGAATGTGAAACAGACAGTATGGCTTCATTGGAATTTAGTTCTAACACTTCCCAAGGAATTGCTGCGGAATTTCTTCTAGAGAAAAATATGGTCTCTTCCTATCACACACACAAAAGAAATGGCTGAGAAATTTGGATAAGTTTAACTGTTTCCTCACTATTGATCCCGTGGTTGTTCTCCAAGGTGATTGCAAACACTAAGTCATCACTGCACGCTAGTCACAAAAATGAAAGGAGAGGTGAATGGGAATATGGATTCTCACCTGATTTTTGTGCCTCTGAACATCAAGAGAAACTTAATATCCACCAACCCTTGAGTCCCATATGGTGGAGTAACCATGCAAAAATGCAGCTTGGTGCATTATCTTTTATTTTGCTGCCTACGGAAAAGCTGTTGCATTATAAATCTCAAGTATCTGATGTGCTGCTGTTGCAATGCCAGTAATGCTAAAAATGTAATACTGGACTTCCACTACAACAGGAAGAGATAATACTTCAAGAGGTGTACATTTTGATGGAAGTGTGTATAGATGATGATAATCAGAAGCATAGAAAGTATTCAAATTTAGGCTGTAAGAGCAATTCCATAAATTTTAGTGTTCTGTGCACATAAGTCATAAGCAACTATGGGGATGTCCGGTGCCTTTTCTTGACCCATCAACGAAAATATTAAAGGAGATTGAAGTATGCAATGACAACAGACTGAAGTAGCAGTAGTACTTAAAAACTTCACAAAACATTGTTTTAGGTGGGCTTTTTTACAAAAAAAAAAAAGAAAATTGAATAGTTAATACTATTAAATACATTCCAGAGGATTAAATCAGAGTTAATATTGTTAAGCGAATACAAGAATGCTACATCAACCGTGCCTGCTCCTGAAACAAAACCAGGTACAAACACATGACCTTTCCACAATGCTGAGCATTTTGTTAAAAGTTACTATATAGGAATCAGAAAGCTGTATTTGCTGTAAATTGATCCACTGATATTAAAATTATATGTTAAAAATAGTTAGAGGGTACCTGACAAATTTACCTCATTCATCCTTCCCCCTTAAGTTAAAAATCCAGATTTGTGTAACTTGGTCCTAAAGACAACTAGTGATTGAAATGCTACAGCTTCCCCAGGAAGTCTCTTCTGGTGTTTCTCCATCCTCAGTGAGAAAACAGGAATTAATACAGAAGAGATTTCTGGGCACCCACATAAAATATGAAATACTCTTAATGAAAAAAGGACTTTATATGGTAATATACATTAACAAACATAAATGTTTCATGTTTCTAGCCACTATCTTCAGCATGAAATGCAGTCCTTCAAGAACTCTTTGCTATAGAAACTAATTAGCACTCTGAAATTTGAAATGCTTAAATGCATGATTATTTGTATTATTCACATTTTTGCTCCTCCAGTAGTCTTCATGAAAGAAATTTTACTGACATCACCAGATGTCATAAAATAGAATTTACGAACATGTTTCCGGTTCAGAGAGCTAAACCACTCCTCTAATTCATGTAAAATGAACCACAGTATTTGATATAAATGCTATTCATTATTTAAATATTACTAGGATTTATGAGAAAGAGGAAATAATTTCAAGGCATAATTTAGATAACTTGTTAGAGGTATGAACTGCTGTTGATGACACATTAAAGAAAGATAAAGGAAACAGTGGAATACTAGATATGAATATTTAAACTCTCTGTACAGTAAACTCATTTTCTGTAAAAATAAATTCTATCATTGTAAATGAAATGTAAGACCTGGCTGGATTATATTATATATGTGCTATACACTTACATATTATTTGTGTCTGCCTGTTACTCGAGTATATGGCTAGAAAATAAAACTATACCAAGAGGGAAACCTAAGGAAGGGCAGAACAGCTAAGAGTTCACTGTAGTCAGAGCTGTAAGCCTAATTCTGAATGAAAGCTCAGGAGTGACTTGGAAGAGGAATGAACAAATTAGGAACTTGCTCTGGATCCATTTTAAAGCAACTTCTGAGACTCTGGGACTCTGTTACATAGAATACACCAGAGCTTTGAATGGCATGGGCAGAAGGTGAAGACAGTGAATCACTGCAGGTGATGAGCTGGTTTAAATCTCAGCATGCCACAGTCCTTTTCTGACCCAGAAGTGTGTTTTCGTGGTAGTAGAATGACAGGCATGGGAACAACTGAAATTTTCGGGAAGATGCCACTGGTTGTTATGCACACTGTGCTTTTGTTGAGAAGTGGTTTTCTCCGTATTTTATTCCATATTCTAGTAACCAGAAAAACCCTTTAGAGTCTTGATGGTTAGGAGCTTGAACTTTTTTAGTCAGTTTCAGTCAGACTGGTTGCAACCCGACTGAGCAGGGTGCACTGCTGGGCATGGCACAAACATGGCTGTCAGTTCCCAAGTGTCTTAGATGCAGGCAGGGATTTCCTGTGTGGGGTGAGGATTAGTTCTTATGAAGCAGCAGGGGAGCTGGGTTTTAACCTTCAAGGAGGAAGAAGTGCAGCAGAAGGTAGAGGAGAAGAAGAAGGTGGAGGTATACTGTTTTCTGAACATACATGTGGCCTGGCATGAAACCAAGGAGCAGCTGTGGCTAACTGTATTGTAAGCTGCCTTCCATAGTTGTGAATGGAATCAAGTAAAACCATCTCTGAAGATGGGTGAATTCGGAATCCTCTATACACATTTTCAACACATTTTCAATGAGTCAATTTAAGTACAAAAATAATCTAATATACAAAAATTATATAAGGTATAAAAACATTATCAGATATTCAACAGGGTTAACAACATTGACAGAATCCTGACTGTTAGGCTGAACATGTGATGTAGTTTTTACAAAGGTATTAAGTAGGGTTTTGCACTAATGTTTTTTTCTAGAAAAGAATGTCAGGTATTATAAAAGGGAAATTTGAACTTCACTCTCACAGATAGAATGGGTTTTTCTCCTTTTGCTGCGGATGCCTTTTAGAGATCTCAGTTTCTCAGACTAAGTTATCTGAGCCACAGCCGAGAAGAGAAATGCAGCTTGATCTGGCTTGTGTGGAAGGAAATTGCAATTTCCATTCCATTCCGGTGAGACTGAATTAAAACTTCCTTACTATACACAACAGATTTTTCCAACGTAACTACTATTAGCAGCCTTAAGATTTTCAACAACTTCTCTAAACTTTCTTCACTCCTAATGCCTGTGAGGGAGTACTCTCCTGGGAAGGTAAAATCTACTTACTTCCAAATTTCTTTGCATCCTCCTGTGAAATGTCTGTTATGGATCAGTTCTGGACACCAGGTATCAGACCAAATAGATGCAGGGAAGGTTCTGTCATCCTGTGAGCTCTTGCTTTTACCCTAAGCTAGGAAAGGGAGGGCATGCCAGATTTGTCTCAAATCCTTCCTGGGTCCCCGTGGGAGAAGTGTGGTTTTGGTCTTGCTTAATCTGTAAGAGCAAACTTCAGGGCTGCGGGCAAATCCCCGTCACACAGAATAAGCACATTTCTAGGGCAGTCCACGCACTTTGAAAAAGGCAAAACAATACTGAGAAAAGCGGATATAGCCAATAAGTTATTTTTCATGTTGCATTATCTATCTCAAAGGTTTGTTTTGTGTCCTTTCGTTTTGGGTTTTCGCAGTTTGTCCTTTTTTTTTTGTGCGTTTCAGAGAAACCGTCCCAGCAGAAGTCAGGAAAATAAAATAACTGCCGTGCTGAAACTGTGTGGATGAAACAAGACCCTGGGGAGCAGGACATGGGCGGTGGATTTGGCCGGACACCAGGCGGGTGTGTGCCGGAGCCAGGCCGGTTCCCTTCTGCATGTCCGCCTTCTCCTCCGGCTTTGAGACAGGGAGACCGGGAAAAACCGCCGGTGCCTTGTTCAAGCCACAGTCATTCATAGCGGGAGAGAGGGGGGAAAAAAATATTACCAATGAACAAAACCCCTCATCCTTCTCTGAAAAGGAAGCGTGTTCCTTTTCAGCGGCACAGCGTTGGCGTTCCTTCGCTCTCGCTTTCGGACGCCCAACTGGCGACCCGGGCACAACCGACGTGAGCCAGGCGCGGAAGGCACGCCTTCCCCAAACCCAGCGGCGGTGCGAGCGGGGATCCCCCAGTCCTCTCGCCCCGCCGGCGCCGCCCGCGCCCGCCGCCTTCCTCCCC
>WEKY01007077.1:0-10062 GCA_013390045.1 Picathartes gymnocephalus | reverse complement strand
AAACTAAACGCCCAGAAGAACCCCCAGCCTCTGCTCCTGCCTGGTTTTTATTTTATTTTATTTTATTTTATTTTATTTTATTTTATCTGCTGTAATTATTTCGGGAGAAAAATAACAACTGCAAAAAAATACATCGCCGTGTTTTTAGCAGTTCGTGCCGCGTGTGCAGTTGTTTCCAGCACACCCCTGATAAACAAAGGAAAAGGGGGAGGGGGCCCGCCTTTCGCAGAAGACATGCGTTCCATCAGGAAGAGGTGGACTGTGTGCACCATAAGTCTCCTCCTCATCTTCTATAAGACGAAGGAAATAGCGCGGACCGAAGAGCGCCAGGAGGCACCTCTCGCCGGGTAATTGCGGGGCGCCGCGCCGGGAGGGCGGTCCGAGGGGGCGGCGGGGCTGTGTGCCTGCCCGAGGTCCCCTCCACGTCCCCGCATGGGTTGTCAGGTGCCCGGCGCTGCTCGGGCTGTGACCCGCAGCCTGCCGTGCCAGCGCAGCTGGGCGCTCTCGCCGGCGGGCGCTGCGGAGGGCGCAGGTGCCGCTGCGGGACGGGTGGCGAGCGGGGCTTGCTGCTGGGGCTCGGCAGCCTCAGGGTGGGTGCGAGCGCACGGGAAAGGAGAGGAGCTGCTCTGCTTCTGAGGTTGCCTCTCAGCAGGCGTGAGCGGAAGCGCTCTGGAAAGTTTCACCTGTCCGCCGCAGCCGGAGCCCCTTGTGCCTCGGTTCCTTACCTTTCGCAGGCAGGCGTGCCGGGTTGCAGGTGAACGCCTGCTTCCGTCTTTGAAGTTTGCCTGGGAGCTTTGATTAAGTTGTGTTTTTCTTAAAGATTCTTACTCTGAGAGAAGTGTGGGTCATCCCCCTTAGCTCTCGAGCTTCTTCCACTGGGAAGTCTGGTCCCTCTCTGAGACCGTCTGTTACATAGTTTCCATTTGCTGCCTGTCATTGACTCAAAACGAGAGGCAGAGTCCCTTGCCATTTTTCTGTTTGCATCTCGGCTTTCTCTTTACGTACGTAAATGCCTGCATTCCTCATTTTTCTTCCAACTTGCAGCTGTCCTCTGGAGATGCTGGGTTTTCAGCCAAGCTGGTTTTTCCTTGGAGGTGTATAAGATTTTGTTTTCACCGGAGCAATGCATAAATTTATTGGTCGTTTAATGTAATCAGTAAAAGCTAAGTAGGGGCTCACACTTTCTGTTTGCTTGTGCATGTGGGGAGAATTCTTTCACAGCAGATTTTTGTCCTCTTATGTAAGCCCTTGCCTTAATTTAAGGAGGAGGCATAAAGGGGTTGTAAGTACCCCTACAGGCCTGGAGGAGGCTGAGGCAATTACAACCTACTTGGACCCGGAGTTAAAGACAGAAAGCACATCCCTCTTTCCCGGGCAGTCTGGTGAGGGAGGGAGGGGGACACAGACAGCTGAGCGTGGCTGCGCAGCTGTGAGTGTGCTGAGAGCAGGGGCTGGCCTCACCTGTGTTTCTGCAATGTTTGCTTCCTTTCTTATTCAAGAGTTAAAGAACTTGCTGGTATCTCTTCCTCTTGTTCAGCCTGGGTGTAACCCAGTTTCTACCACAAAGCTATCTGTATTCTTAGGAGATGTACAGAAGCTTAAAATTTTGGGGTTATAGCTGTGTGATAATGAGGGAGAATTGTCATTAATACTCATGTTTCTTAGTATTGGATCCTGCCTCTCAGACGAGAAGGAACTGATGAAATTATTGAGAAATTACTTTATATAAATTTGCAAAGAAAAAACCACATTCAGCTTACTGCACATTGTTTGGCACAACTTAAAACTTACTAAAATGAACTGTTGTTTTAATATTAAATGTGTTTAGTTATAAATGTGTATGTTCCTAACAAACCTTTTAAAATACAGCTGTAATATACTTCTGACTAGTCATTTTGTCCTATCTCTATTTCTTTATCAGCAAGACTTCTTGCACAGTATGGTACTACTCACTTTCACTGTTGAAATATTTTTTCTCTTCACAGCCTGTCATCCCGTTTGTTACTATATGAAGCAGAAAAAATACCTTAAATATATATTGCTCATAACTGCCTTTGCTATTGATAGTACACTTGCCTTTCTCCTGAATTGGAGGTTCAGGATGTTGGGTTATTTTTGACTGGCTGTGGGGCAAGCAAAGTTAGTTTTCCATGGGATGTTTTACTTTCAGAAGTTATGGATGTGCAAGGTGGCCCATTTTATGGTTATTAGTGGCACCAGAGGTAAATCCTAGACAATCCAAAATGGAACTATGTACAGTTACTAATTACATGAGAAACTTTAAACCAACGGTGTACTTTCATAGCAAAATGTGCCAGGACAATTACTATGAAGCACATCCTGCTTCAAATGGACAATAATGTCTCTTTAAAGGTTAAGCAAGTAGTGAAACATGTGTGTTATGTGCAGCGTAGTGTTTCTTAAGCAGTATCATCTTCTGCTGATGTGAAATATGCTTGTAGGCAATTACTTTATTTAATGAACTATCTTCACGAGAAGAGTCTTATTATATGGGTCTCACTGGTCACCAAGGCAAGGAAATCCAAAGTGAAGGCTGACACTGTCAGCTGTAAGTTGTTGTCACAGTATGGCAGCTCTTTCAGTTCTTTACACAGTGAAGAATTACCCGGGCAAAGTGATTTTTATGTATTCGTTTATTTAATGTTGCTTTAAGTGAAAATTAATCCAGTAAAAGGGAGAGGAGGATGCAAATGAGCACATTTGTGTTCATAGTAATAATTTTAGCACAAAGTGCCTAGGAGTTTCTTTCATAAGAACATAATTTAGCATTGTTTTGATGTACAGTCGGTAACTCCCTGCAGTTGTAAATTGTGACTATGGAAGTCAACCACATTTCAAATGCTATGGTTGGCAGTGCATTTAGTTTCTAAATTTTCTCACTTGTTTCACTGTTCAAGTGTGTACTAAATAATATTTAACCTAGAATAAACTAGAGACATCTCTGCAGTATCCTTAGACTGACAACTTTACCTGGATGTAGTGTGATAATTTTCCTTTAGATGCATACACTCAATTCATCTAGAAAATACATGCCAGAATATATATGTAATTAATATTATTACAACCATTTCAGAAAAGTTTTAGGGGGAAAAAAAGGTAATATAGCAAACAGGTATCGGTTGGATTCTGGCTATTTGATTTAGGGACTTCTGCAGCATCCTCTCGTGCCTTCAAGTTGGCAGGATTTGGGCAATTTGTGTATAGGTCTTGTACCTCACGTTGTAGGTTTTCGGTAGGTGGCAGCCTTACCTCTGCATCGGTGTGATGTCGGGGCTGCAGTGTTGACACGGGGGTGAGGCAGAAAGGGAGCTGCGAGTAACGCAGGATGGTTTTGGTGAAGTGTAGGATAGTGGTTTGTTAGTTATAGGGGCTTTTGCAATGACAGCATTATTTAGAAATTACTACCTAGTTTTTTTAATTTAGCTTAATTAATGTCCCATTGCAGGTTGGGCTGTGTTTAGTGTGTTGTATAATTCATCAAATATTATTGCTTAATTTATACAACAGTAATGTTGCTGTGTTTCTCACTAAGGGTGGTGACTGTTACCAGAACTTACAGCCACAGAAAAATACAACTCAGCCATTCCTGGAAAGTTCACAGTCTCAAATCTTTACCATTTTGTTCATTGAAGGGCTGTGAACAGATATTCTGTTTCCAAGTTAAGTTATTGTTATTGACAGTATTTCAGAGCATGCTTATTTAACAGATAAACAGATTTCTGTGCACATCTGGGTTACAAGACTCCTGAGTTACAAGACATTTTTGTGGTAGTTTTTTCTATCCAACAACTTTGATATATTTGTGATTAACGGCTGTGTTTGAACTCAGCTGAACATTGCTTTGGCATCTGAAAGGGAACACTATGGATGATAATGGAAGGATGTGGGGATAAAAATGAATTTTAGTCCTAACACCTTAAGTTGTGCTTGCAGTGTTTGGACTTCTCTGTCCCATTTATGTGATCCTGTTGGCTAATATCATTGCAACTTGTGTTAGCTCACCAGGTGTTCAGTGGTCATCACGCAAAGCTTACTCTATTTATTTTTAAGGTTACCTCACCAAAAATTTTAAGACTGATAGATGGACAGGATAAGACAATTTGGGTAGTTTGGATGTGTGCATGCAAAAGTTTCATGACATTTTGGGGAAATTTTGTGGTTTGTATACCATTAAACTCCAGAATTCCGCGCCTAGAAATCTTTACCATTAGCAGGAGGCCAGAGATATCTATTAAGCTAGTATTGCAGATTATGAGCAATTGCTGGACAAAGGCTTGAAATGTAATGCTTAATTCTTAGTTTAGTACTAGAAATTGGAACCTAAAAGTGCAGAATCTGCCTCACAAACAGAATAAAGTTTTGTCCAGATTCACAATTTTGAGTTTATTGTAGTTCTTGTGATGTCTATTCCATTACAAATATAAACATATTTAAGCTCTTCATTTGCATATTCAACTATTATACATAGCTGCCTCAGATTTTTTTCAGTTACGGTTTATTTTCTTCAGAAAGTTAAGAGATAATTGCTTATATTTGTTGTGAATAAAAGGCTGTATTGCTGATGTTTGGAATGTAAATTACTTAAACTGGAGTTAACTTTGAAATAATTTTGTGTTTTCTATATTGCATTACAGAGATGGTGAACTGAGTTTGAGTAGATCAATGATCAATAGCTCTGATAAGATAATTCGAAAGGGTGGCTCCTCAATCTTCCAACATACTGCAGAAGGTTGGAAAATCAATTCTTCTTTAGTGATGGAAATAAGGTGAGTTTCTTAAATAAAAAAGCATCTCATTTCACTTTGCCTATAATTCTTTTCATTCATGTTGCTTTTTAATTCCTTTGGTCCATAAAACAGTAATTTGATTTACATTTGCACGTAGATGTTTCTAAGCTGTATCTATTTAGGTTTCAGTGTTAAATGCAACTGCATTACATTAGGCTTCAAAGTCAAGTCATCCTTCGTACGAATTAATAAAATTCATCTGGCTGTGTCTGTCAGACCTGTGCAATCAGTCTGTATTATTCAGGTCCATACTTAACCTGGTTGTCTAAAGCTCTTCCACAGTCAGTGGTGAGAAACTGGTGCTTTTAGGACATGATGTTCTCTCGTCCTAAAGGTTTGAAATAGAACAGGTGAAAGTATCCTGAGCATACAAATTTTCTTCCCTTGACTAGAGAGGAGCTTAGTCAGATAGCTCAGATGCAGGAGTCAGTAGCTGGGCCACCATGTGCTGTGAATCCAGCTGTGGCTGGCCCATGTCACAGGGTCAGACGCTGACAATAGCTGTGTCTCAGGCAGTTTCCTTTCTTGATGTCAGGAAGGCCAAAAAGAGCCTTAGGCTCATGCTGAGGGGGCAACCCAGTAGCAGAATTAAAGTGAGTGATAGTTCTGATATGTCTATACAGTGGATCTCTGCATCCTGGGGCCACAGAGAGTAGCAAGCAGATGTCTCTGAGTGTCTCATATTGTATCTTCCCCATCGTCATCAGGAAGGTGGCCCATAAGAGAAGCATATGGAGCGTGGATTGGCAGTGTGGAGATCTAGGAGTGTCACAATCTATGAAAAATGAGGGAAAGTAATTAATTTTAACAACAATCACATGACACATTAGACTTGATTTTCTGAATATTGAGATTTTGAATAGAAATGTGTTCTAATTAAAATGTGGTTTCTGTGTGGTTTCTATGTGATTTCCCTTTCTAATTTAAAGTTTTTTATTTTTAATTAAAGGACAGTTTACAAACCCCTTAAACAGGCATTGCTCCATGTATAAGAGCATGGCTTCTCTGAGGGAGGAATTTAGGGATTTTTTTAATGACTGCTATTTTATGTCCCTAATTCTAAAGCATGCAGAAGGTAAAGGTAGCTCAGAAATGTTTGTATCATAAGTTGTGTGTCTGACAGTTGGGAGAAAACTGCTTTTTCTACTTGTGAAGTAAACTGATTTGGAAATGAGCAACTGACTATAAGTAGAGACAATTATTCTCAGTCATTTTACTGAAGAATTGAAGTATCATATTTCATAACCATTTAAAATTAATACACATTGCTGCTCAAGCCAAACAACAAACCAGAAAAAATATCACCATACCCTTTTTGTTAAAATTAAGCTTGGGTTATGCCGATTTTCTGCCTGTTCCAAATGCAAAATATGTTATTCAGACAAAGAGGTAAAACAGTCGAGAATGCTTTAGCATTTTTTCATCCTGTTAATACATGGATATCATCTCAATCTACTAAATTCATGAGTTTCAAAATAACTTTTTTCTTTATTGTTTTTCAGAGGGGGAAGTTTCTCTCATTTAATAAATGACTATTGTGTATTTAAGAAGCACTGTGATACGTGAGGTTTTTTAGAATATTGTGCAGGGAAGGATTTTTTCTTTTTGTCTCATTAGTAGAGTGAAGAAGACAGTGTATCTTGTACCCTGTCTTAAGCACTGGCAGTAGAGGTTCCACTGTAATGTAAGATTTTCTGTATCATAGAGAGCATAAAGCTGAGGTTATTTAGAAGTCCACATTGCCAGTCTTGTTTTCAGAGGAAACGGCTACCTTTAAGAACCCTGGGGCAGAGAGTAGGTATGAACCAGGAAATTATTTTAGATTAATGTGACATAGGGCCAAAAGTTGACATGAACTCTACAAAAGGAGTCAGTGCTACCCACCAGGCATAGTCTTTTCAGAAATCCTCTTTGCTGACATGCATAGCACATTCAGTTGTGGTGCTCAGTGGTGAGGGAGGGATGTCACGCACGCTTTTCACTGAGGAAGCAACATGCAACCACTTATGATGTCTTTCAATCTCATGCTGACTAAAATATGTACATTCTCTCACTTTTACGGGTGATTTGCTATGCAGCTTTCTTCCATGTTACAGCAGTAAGAAGCACTTTAGCTGTAGTTTTACACTTACACACCTATCAGGACTAACTAAAAGTGTCCAGCAAAGTCGTGCAGTGTTCTTGTGGTGTAACTAACTGCTCAACCCTGCAGAATATGTTACGTGCACTGTGTAGACCGTGAAGATGATTCATAGTCTGCAATTGCAGCTGTTAACGTGGACAGTGGTTGGTGGTCTTGTGGTGTGAGGTTGACCACAGGAAGTAACAGTAAGAGAGAAGCAAAAAGCAAGCTATTGCCTGTTGAATGTTATGTAAAATGTTATCAGTTCTAAGCAATGCAGAAATAATTTGTGAAGCCATTAGTGTACAGCATAAAGATATTTCATAAAACTTATAGTCACTCATAAATGACAAGTGTTTCTGTCTTACATCAGCTTGCCACTCACATTGGCAATTTTCAAATGTAGAAAGTATTTTATAGTGAATTTTGCTTTGTGCAAGGACTATTGGTCCGTGATGTGTCAAATCTTGTTGATTGGCATCTAGAATATTATACTTCGTTATTGCTTTGTTGACTTAGCGATGTGTCTGTCAGCCTCAAAGGCCTTAGGAATTCTTGGCAAGGCCAGGCTCAGGTAGGAGTCAATGAGTGGTAAATCTCCTTTATCAGGACCCCACAGAAGGATGGAAAGCTTCCACTGGGTTTCTGGTGCTCTAGGACTTTGCAGCTACAGAAGGCAGTCCGTGGAGTGTAGCAGCCCTCCTGGGAGTGCAGCAGCCCTTTGGAGATACTAAGCAGGCTTTAGAAGAAAAGAGCTAGACTTTCTGTGATTGACATGGAAATTATGGGTTTTACAAATTACTTGAGACTATGTGAAATATGCTGCCTTGACAATGACTGGTTTAGTGGGAGAGTGATTTTTGCAACTGATGTTACCTTCTCATTGCTGGCAAGTTCTTTGAAGAAGACTTGATAATTCCTGTGGCAAAGGGAAGAAGATTGCTTTCTTGGCTGCCCTTTCTATCTGAATTATTTCAGTCGTGAAGAAGAGTCCACCATCTGCTAAGGTTTTATGTCTTAAGTCCTTTCTACTCTTTGTAGCAATGTGAAGGTTTTCCTTATGCTTGTGGAAATAAGGAGACTTGTAATGAAGGCTATAGTTTCTGAAAGTAGGGATATGGCTGAGATGGTACAAACCTATATGAGGAAGCCTTCCACACAGGGCTGACAACAGCACATCTGTGAGCTGTGTGAAATGAACCACGGTTCAGTATCTGTGACTTTCTTCTACTTACTTTTAAATAAATATGGGAATTTATTCTGGAAGGAGCACAAGAAGGTTATGAATTGCAGGAAGGCAAAATTATTAAAAAGTACATTGGGAATGTATTTATCTCTGCAATTTAACAGAGAATATTTCCTGTCAGAAGAGTGTGAGAACTGGTAAGATGTCAGCAGCATCTTAAAAAAAAAAAACAAAAGGCATCTTCCTCCTTCAAAAGGTTCAGATTATTATCAGTTTTTGTCTTTCAAGTTAGTGTGAAACAGCTGTGGTAAGTCCCTGACGTGCAAGCAGTGAATACGGAACCAGCAATGGAGCACCAGAATTGCTCTGAAGCTTTTAGAGCAATGTTCTGAAGCTATTTGCACTGTTTCCTTCTGATCATTTTTGTGTCAAAGACACGGAATCTGGGGTTCTCTGGTCTGGTTTAGTCATAATAAACCTCAGGGGATTTTTGCTTGCCAATCTATCTTACTCTATCTTGCTAATCTTCACGAAAAGCTGGTATATGTACGGCCTTCCTGTGATTAGCAGTAGTTGAGTCATGGGCTGTGTAAAAGCCCTCTTCCTTCTGCATGCCCACTCTCTTGTATTATGGTGTTTCTGGTTGTGTGGCCTCTATCAGCCGGGAGCTCCTAGGAACCCTTCCAGGGTTATTTGCAGTTAGATATGTTTTTAACAAATCTAAATTAGTGGTTGAACTAGATGATCTTTCAAATCCCATTCCAACACAAACTATCCTGTGAACCTAAAGGCTGCCTTCCTGGAAGAGTTTTTCTCAAAACTTCCTGTCAGACTACAGTAAAACCCAGCACAGCTGCAAATACCTGTGGTCCCCACTGCCTCCTCAAGAAACCAACAGGAGCTAGAACTGTAGTCATGTACAAGAGCAAGCTGTGACCTTTTGTTACCACAGAGTTTGTTCTTTCATCTTGTATTTTAATTAAAGTAATTTAGCTGGCAAAAGATCATGTTTTGTCTGGGCCGTAGTCCCTGGTGATTCTAAAGGCTGAGAGCCACCTTCTGCCTTCCAGCTATGAAGTGCAAAGCAGAGTCAGGTCTTGTTAGGGTTAGAAAGTCAAGTTGTTGACGGAGGCCCATCAGAGAGAGTCTGCAGGAGATCAAGAGGAGGGATTAGAAATCTAGAACATAAAAGTTTTTAAAAAAAGTTGAATGGTTTTTTATCCTCAGGTAAATGAAGGATATTGCTAAGAATAAGGTGTAGTCTTCAGTCTGTCACAAGCAAGGCATAAGGAACTAGAGCAGCTTCAGCTGCTAGGCAAGCACTGACAGAGGTGCATGGAGAGATTATCAAGTCCCCACCACAAGGGATTATTAGGAACATATTAGATAAACATGGGCTGGGGGACATGTAGATAAAGGCACATCTTCAGTGAGCACAGAGAGGATCAGTTAAATACTTAGCCCATCTCTGTTCTGTAAGGTCATTGCTGGTGAACCCTCCTGGGCACTTAGGATGCACTCCAGAGGCTTCCCCTCACACCTGGGGTCCACTCAAGTCCAGCAGTAAGGATTTATGGCACTGCCTTTCTCTAAAGAAATTATTTTTCCCAGAAAAAGCATTGGAGATCATATTTCAGTTTTCTTGGGAATGTCTAAAAATATACATGTTTTTCTAATCTTAAAAGTCAAGTCTACAAGTGGTCTGTTTTCTTTCCTTCATTCACACAGTTCTGAGGCAGATGAAGAACAATTTGAGATTATATAGTAGTTTTGTGGTACAAAGACCACAGTACAAAATAAAACTAGAAAAATGCATCATGAGAAAAATTTCACTATGTTTCCCCAGAGCAGTACATAGTGTTAATATTTGGAAAGCTGTTCAGAGACATTACTATCTGTTGCATGAACTCATCAGATAACCAGGAGTTTCAGTTGGTACTTAAATA
>WEKY01007076.1:60657-89387 GCA_013390045.1 Picathartes gymnocephalus | reverse complement strand
AAAAACTCAACCCGCTACATGAAGTTGTCTTTTCTAACACTGCATTAAACTCAGGTGGGAGAAGGAGAAAAAACATTGAAAATGGGTCTTCTTGAAGCATCTGCGTTTTTAGTATTTTATAAGAACCTGTTAAACAGGAATAGCATTTTTATGTTTTAAGATGATCTTAATGGATATATTGTTTCTGCTAAGATCCTTTGAAACACATAAATCAAACACTATGGAAATGAAGCTATTTTTTTCAGCAAATAGAGATCTAATAGGTTTTGTTAGGTTCTCAATAATGTATTCCAAATAAATAAAAAAATCAGGAAAATTATGCTTATTTTCTTTCTCATACTGCTGAATTGTCCCTATTTCTTGTTTTGTCCTTGTACAGCTCAGGATGAGTACTTCCAAACATGACCTGATCTGAAACTATGCTTTTCCTCTAAAACTCTATTTATAACTTGTCTGAATCTGTTAAAAGTCTTATTCTTCATGGTTTGTTTTTTTTTCCCCTAGAAACTGACAATGAGTTTCATATCTGTTATTGCCTGAATTAGTTAGGTAGCCTTGTAGAGTGACACAGCCGCTGTGCTCTGCCAGTCACTGAATATTACCTCTGCTCAAAAGCTTAAAGGATTGTACTTCTGATGCTTTTTTCACACTTGTCCTTCTAGCTATTTACAGCTCAGCAGTTCTGCTGTCTGCACCATCAACTCTCCTCTTCTGATCTACATCAACGTTCCTTCTGCCTCCTTTTTCTGCTGTCACCGCAGTGCTCTCCTGCTTTCTGCCTTGAAAGCTGTCCTGTCCTTGCAGCGTGCCTGGACTCTTTGGATCTGTATGGTCAGCAGGGATTAGCACTTTGTCAAAACGTTCCTTCCATCCTGCTGGCTTTTCCCTGGCGCTTGTTGTCAGTTACTCTTTTGTGACTGATTGTACCCTTGCTTTGTCTATCCTTCCAAATAGCTTAATCTTATGCATGTCATTTGTGTAGGTTTTTTTCCCCTTATTTTTAATTTAGCCTTTTATTTTTCAAAAACGTTCTGCCTTTCTTTTTAATGATTTCTTTTATACTTTGTGCTGTCCCATTTTTCCCCAGTGAAATGCTTCTTTCATTATTTGCCCTGTTTGTGTCTTCTAAGAACAGTTTGCAATTTGACTGTTTCTTCCTTAAATATTGCTACTTATCTCTAGAGAGGTTCCTGTAAAGAGATTGGTCCTGCAAGGCACTTTTGGAACTGTTGGAACAGTTCTCATACTGTTTGTCACAACAAAATGAACTTTGTGTTAAATACATTTTTTTTGTTGTTGGAATTTAGTATGAAATTGATTTTTCCATATGTAGCGTAAAATCTTAGCAAGATTAAGCAATTCTGTATACAATGCCATCTAACACCTCTATCACATCTGTCACATCCATGACTCTGCCTTGCCTGGGTTTGGCTAGGTTGTGTGATGAGCTTTGCATAATGAGCAGTAATCTCACCATGGTTTCTTGGCTTTCCTAGTTATTATTTCCATGACTGGCTGTCATGTCACATGTAAGGATCATATTTTCACTCATCTTCACACTTAGACAGGCAACTTCCAGGTTTTGGAGGCAATCCTGGATCTCAAGGCACCTTGATGGTGATTTGAACATCTAAATAGGTAAGAGAGTGATATGATTGAAATTCCAATGAGTAACATTTTGTGGGGGAGAGGAAGACACTCAAGAGAGCTAAAATGGATGCAGTTCAAAAAAAAGATATTATTTCTGATTGTAGCAGTCTTTTAGAAAACAGGAAGTAATGTGCTATGAGACAGGATGAAAAGCCGTTTTTGTGAAGAAACGCTGTGCAAACTATATTCATAATCAGCAGTAAATGGAACAAAAAATGACCCCTTAAATGTAGCCTTCTGTTTCTTCTCACCAGAGAAAACTGAGAGGGACAGGTTTAACATGCTTCATGTCAAATATTTTAAAGTAAGAGAAGAATGCTGTAGTTGACACAGACGAGGTCTTATGTGCATTTGTATGTGCAGGCTGCATGCAATGAGAATGGGAGCATATTCCAGAAAATGGAATAACAGGGGACCAAAACTGGATTTGCCTCCTCTTTCAGCCTTTGAAACAGAGCCTTGCTCATTAACAAGCCATTCTTTGCATCCACAAGAGACTTGCTGTGAACAGAGATGCCTCTTAGAAATAGCCCTCTCACTTTAGTTGTCTTCACTTGCCAGTCGTCACTGTCTCCCTGTACTGTTTCATAAAGGATTTCATGCAGTTCCCTGACATCTTACTCTCCTTACATCTTACTGTAATCTATAGAAAACAAATTTGTTCTAAGGAGAAGGAAATGTTGAAAGCCAGCTGTGTTTGCAATGTTTCCTTTTTTCCCTTAATTCAATAAATGACCTTAATGTTTACCTTCACTTTACAGAGCTGCACTTCCCCATGTTCTACTGCTTCCACCTACCTGAGACCATTTTGAAGTACACTCAGTACTTACTTGCCAGTGTTATTGAGTATATTCATTTAAATACCAAGAGAAAATTTCAGCATTGACTCTTCTATGTTGCTGAAATATTACCATTGTACTTTGTATAGTTCTATGGCCACCTGTTACAGGAGTGAAATGATTTCTCAGGAAGAATTCTGTTTTCACAGAACAAGGAAGATAATAACATACCATGGTCTTGCAGTCATGAATGCTCATCATCAATATGAGCAAACTACAGTTATTATTTTTGTTTTAAAACTATGTATAAGAACAGTTAGGAATATGCACAAAGTATATAACATTAAGCAGCGATTATGTTCAAAAATTACAAGATACAAAATGTCCTTTAAGTTAGGAAAAATTTCCATGCAGAGTACTTCATTCTCACCTAAAAACAGAATGACAGCTTTAAAAACAACAAAGCTGTCTGGAAAATCAGCCTACACCTTTTTAGCTTCAAGCTGCTAGTTTGTTTTTTTCTTTTAATCTGGGCAACTATTTACTTCACAGGTGTTCGCAGGAATATACACAAAGCTTCAAGTACTTCATGTTAAACTGATAAGAAACACCTCTGTAGAGGGAGCTATATTTTCGAGGAAGTTGTTTGGTTTATCTGCATCAGCCTCCTTGAAGCAGTCCAAAATGTCATGCACATATGTAAGTAGAAGCAAGGACAGACAGACTAGTTTCACTATTTTTGTGTGCTCTACTTCAAAAAAGATTGTCTATTTTTTTAATTTATTGGTTTTTTTAGGGTACTGTGTTGATGGAGTTTATCTAGAAACCATTCTCAGAGTCATCCTGTGATGCTGCTTCTTACACTCCTGTATTAACCTTTTGGGAAATATATTTCCTTTCCTATCCCCCTCCATTCATTTCTTCCTGCCTTTCTTTTCTGCCTTTCATGTTTTCCTATAATTCCACCTTTACTCATTTAGATCATTATTTTTGCATGAAGTAATACTGTTTTAGGGAGTAGATAGAAACTTCTCCTGAGGACAATGATATTTCCATAGAATGTGTTTATGCAAAGTCTTAATTTGCTGCTAAAATTATATAATATTGTAAATATTCTGGTTTGAAATACTGATTTTAGTGCAGATTCTTCTAATAAATCATCAGAGTTGAATACACCATCAGCATTTATCTCCCAGTTAGAGAAGGACTCCAGTGGATTGGGAAAGGGCAGATATTGTAGTACCTATCTGTAGAGAAGTAGATTCCAGGTAATTATACAGCCGGGACCCTATATTCAATGCTAGAAAGTTATTGGAACAATTTATTAAGCAATCAATTTGAAGGTACTCGCAGAATAATAAGGTGGTAAGAGACAGCCAATATGGATTTGCTAAGAGCAAATAACAACAAACCAGACTAATTTCCTTCTTTGACAGGATAACTGGTTTAGAGGACAAAGGAGAAGCAGAAGATGTGATAGTTCTTGATTCGAGTAAGGTTTTTGATGATATCCCCTATGACACTTTCACGGAAATATTATGAAATTGTGCATGATGAAATTACAGTAAAGTTGCCACACAAGTGGTTGAAAAACTGTAGTGGGGTAGTAGTTGTCAATTGCTGCCTGTCAAACTGGGAAGGTTTATCACAGGCAATATGACAAAAACTTAATCTTAGTTCCATGTGAGTCAATATTTTCACCAATATTTTAGAGTGCTGGAATAAAGAAAAACCTTTTATTTTCAGCATCATGTAGGGTCTTACAAATATCTTTAGAGGCATGAGTAGAAGTTAGCTGGGCTGAGTGGTATGAATGATGCCACCTCCTCCTCCAACTTTCCTCCACATCCTCTGCTATTCAGTGCCTGTGATGACAATGTATTTTGAAAATTAAGTTCTTCACTTAATAATATTTTTCATCTTTCACACTCTCTATCTCAAAAGTCTTCACTAGTTCTGTACATTTAAGTCCATTCACACATCTATTTAAAAGAAAACCTGGAGCAAGCTCTTTTTCTCCTTTTCCAATGCTTTTGTTTTCCTTTGGATTTGAGAGGTGAATTGACATCAGCAAGATTAAGGCCAACTGCAAAATAAAAAAATTAAGGTGGAAATTGAATGAATGGAGAAGGTGCTTCTATGCATGAACTCCAGTCCTGTATGTTATGATGCAAACCAGTCAACAAATATGGCAGGTACTTTTCCAAATAGCAGGAAGATCATATTCTAAAGTATTAGTAAGAGTATCATATGCAGGGAGGTAATTATTTTGCAGTAGCACTGAAAGACCCCTTATATGCTAGATAAATAATTTCTGATAACTGTAAATAACTTTCTATTTTATGTATCATGTCAGAAATAAATCTATCACTGCTATTGTTTCATGTACATTGACAACCAGTCCCACTGTAGTTTCAGATAAAATTCTGTGCCAATTTTATGCACCATATTTTGAAATGGATGTATACAGCCTGGAAAGAGTTGAGAGAACAGTTAAATTTAAAAAATATGACTACCAAGGAAAGATGGAAAACCTTCAGTTGGTGAGTCTATACAAAAGAAGACTTTATAGAGAAGATAGATGGGATCATGTGTAAAACATTTCTTATGAAAAGACAGTGTGTCTTGGTCTCTACATCTTTTGAGCACAGGAACAAGAAGTAATTTGATTTAATTGACAGTAATGAGAATTTACTTCAGAATATTTTCTTGAATAAAAACCATTACTCTTATGAAAAACATGCCTAAGAAATTTGGGAACTCCACAGAGCTATATATCTTTAAGTATGCACAGTGGGAACCTGCACCAGCCAGAGCGATCAGGGTGGACTCTTGAATTCAATGAGTGAATAAAAATTCCTGTTTAGGTTACAACTTGCCAAGGTAGTCTTTACTAAACATGAACTAGGACAAGGAACTCTAAGTGAGGAATGCTTAGATCTGCTAGGTGAAATGAAAGAATTTTCAATTTTCTCTCCATTTCCCTCTGCCCGCACTGTGGGGAGAGCTTTACTCTGGTCTTGTTCCCAGGCTAGATACTTTCAGTAGATATCTGCTTTGCAACATGTTTTCTGTAGTCCCTTCTGGCTCTCCTGGAAAGTATCCTATTTGCTTCTCTTTCTAAGGCCCAGTTGTGGACTTTTTACCCAGATATTGTTTGGAGTCCCGCGTGTTAAGCTCATGCTGCAGCCTCTCTAATGGCTATGCCTTTCAATCCCCGTGTGCTCCACTCAGACCATTCCCCTATCTGATCATACACCATTTTTTCCAGGGAAAGAACTTCCCTCCAGACACTCTCAGCTGACCTGCTTTAATGTAATATAACACACAGTGAACTCTGAAGAACCAAATAGTCTTCAAATGATAACAACAGAATAGATAAGTAGCTGTAGGAAGGCTTTAGGTATAGTTGATTATGCTAGAAGTGAGGTGGCGAATTCAGTGACTTCTCCCAGAGCTCCATTGCTGAGTGTTTCTGGATGAAAGAGTTTAGCAAGCTGCATCCCTCTGTCTGAAAGCAGAGCATGTTTTTGTGCAGCTGCAATTCTCTTTTTGGGCTCACAGGCATGGTGCCACGTTACCAAAACTCTTAGACTGCAAAGTGAACTCTGCTCAGACAATGTTCAGGGCTGTGCATATTGATCTGATGGGATTGTTCACTTGGTGTCTGTAACCGCAGCCTGCAATTTCTACGTCAGCTTGGTATGAAATCTCTCAGACTGTCTCTCATTTGCTCCTTGTTGATGTCAACAGGTACTTTTAATAAATATGCAAGCTATTAGCTTTCTGATGTATTTTCTCCAGTTGCCCCATTAAAAAAAATCATTAGAAAGCCTTTTGGTGATCTGTGGCTTGCTGGTGAAGCCATCCTAGCTTCCATGATTGTACTGTATAGGCAATTAATGGTCTTGACAACATTTGAAAAAGGAAGCTTCCTATGAAAGTTGGTTAATTTAATGATAGCATTTAGTGTATAGCTCAGATGAAAAAAGTCAAACTCTGAGTTTAGATGGTTTGACCAATTCTACTGAACACGTTTTAATGTTGTTGTCCTTGTTTACCCTAGGGTCTCATGCTACCTAAATGAGTAAGACAAAATTAAACTAGTGTAATTTCCTAAAGTAGATGAGGAATTTCTACTTCTGCTTTTATTATGTGTTCTGCCTTTTCATTACATGCTAGGTAAGTCTATATTAAGCTTTAAAGCAATAAAAGAGAGTAAAAGAGACAGATATTACAAGCACTTTGAGAGCATTACATGAATGGGCTTTTAAAGAATAGACATGGTTTAAAAGTATAGAATATGAGCACATTGCTAAGTGCCGGTTGCTCTGTAGAAACTCTTCATGTGCACATACTCAGCCTTCAGTTACTGGAAGGCAACCCAGGCCATGGTAGCTTGCTTTAGTTTTTGGACATTTGGCATGTGTATGGAAGCAGACACAACTGACTGCTCAACATGAAACTCCTCGCATAGCAAGTTGTGCAGGAAATTCACACAGATCTGCTGTGTCTGTGTAGAAGCTCGATAGCCTTGTCCAAATCAGTTGTGAAACAAAACAAATGAACCACAAGGATTTTGAAAAACTACTAAGCAAAAGTGTCCTTAGAATATGGAGCATTATAATGGAATAAAAATATCCTTCCTGACACCCCTTCAGAAATACTACTTGTCCTCAGAAAGATCACCTAAAGGTAGAACTTCTCTCTTGCTCTCATTTTACAAGGGCAAAGGCCGTTTATTTACACAATTCTTTGTGCCTAGTAAGATTGTTTTAGACCTAATAGGGTATGAACACCAAAGACTACATATGTGGTGATGTTATCTGGAAGAAGACTGAGTTCCAAAACCCTTGAGCAACCATGTCCAGGTTACTACCTAAATTCTCTTGCAAACTTTTTATTGCCACCTGGTGAACACATTTTATTTCTTGTCTATTCAATAATTTGCTTCCAATGGTCTTTGTTCACTGCATCTTTTCTAGAACAAAGACTATCCATATCATGGGCTTGAGTTTACATCTGTAGCTCCTGGAGCTAAGAGAAATATCTGACTGTGCCTCTGAGTATGCATTACTCACTTTGGAAACCAAGAAGCAACTGAATTATAGTAGGAGTCGTTATTCTTCAAATATCTTCCCAAAACTCATCTCCAGAATGGATTAGCAATCCCCTGCTGTGATCTGCAGAGAATCTATGGCCTCAAAGTCTGAGGGGAAAATGATCTTCAGGGTTTTTTCTTTTGTGCAGTAATTGCTAAACATGACCTGTTGATGTTCTATCTAAATGTTCGACTATGTTTTTATGAAGTATTTAGGATGTTTAGCAATTATGAATAAACCCGATCAACATACTTTTAACTGGTCAAGTCCTTTTAAATACAAAAAATTGAAATTATTTCCCATAACTGTTGAATCCTTTTCACAAAGAGAAAATTGATTAACAAATCTTGAACAATTTATAGGTGCAATTTTCATTTTACATTTGTATTAGACAATTGCATTTTTAATCTGACAGCAGGAAATTGGTTTGAAATCAATGTGTTCATACTTTAGTTTACAGATAGGTGCACAGTAGGCAGAATATTAGTGTGTTGATATATCTATCATTCATCAAAATCTTAGAGAAGTATAATGTTACTATTACTTTGTAAAACTACAATATTTGTAGGAGGTATCTACTATAAGTCATTTGGATAAAGTGTATGAATGTATATTTTTCTCTCTATAGCAACCTCCTTATAAGCATGAAAGACTCTGAATTCTCTTTCATGGTCCCTACTTTATAGCATAGGTCTGCTCATCTATGTGACTGCCCCTCTGCCTACTTATCTTAACATTTATGTTGGGAGAAACATATTTGTTGAAAATATGTATTTTGCAGGTGTTTTCCAAAGTTACCCTTTCTGTGATACCAGCACTATGGGGATCTATGGTGATGGTGGGTGTTTCCTTGTATCTGCTATGGCAGTCCTTTCCTGGAGCATGAACTTTTGTACAACAGTGCTTTTGCCTAAGACAATATAGACATAGATGGGAGATTTCTGAAGTCCTCCAATCTCATTCTATGTCTTCATATAATCAAAAATATTTTCCATGCCTCTTAGGCTACCAAATTCAGCAAACCTGATTTCATACTGGATACGGAGTGCTGACTTGCAGGTGTCAAGTAAAAGTCCCAGTGTCTGTGGTGGTTCCTGGGACAGAAACCTTAAGGGAGAGAGAATAAATATACCAAAAGGCATACAATTCTGCAACTGACTGCATCTTAGAAAATTTCTAACATTTAAAAAAACACCTAAATAATGGATTGCCTTCTCTCACCTTTCACCTTCTGAAAATCCCCTTTAAAAGAATTTTTGTGCCTGTTTATATGAAAAATGTGTGTATAGAATTTATATCATATAAAAGCAGTGGTACTTACAGTAGACACTTGAAAGTCACCATTTCTTTTGTAATGCACAATTTCCATAGTGGTATCTCAGAGTGACTATTGTGCATCTCCAATTGTGTCCTTGAAGAGTAAAATTGTTGAAGGTCTGGATGTCTTATAGCTTTATAATATTCCTTCCTGCTGAAATCGGTGCTTTTAGACGACCTCGGTTGTCACATACTATGACAAAGTAAGTTTTATTTAGAAAATTATAATTGTGGGCAAATCATAAGGTTGTACTCGGTATCTTCTCAGGAAAGTATAATAGTGATTAAAGATTTCCCCTGATTTTACAGAAACTGATATTGATTGCCTAGAATATGAAGGCACTTTCTTTATCGTTCCAGTACATTTTTAGAAAGGAATCACACAAGGTTTCCTTGATGGTTGTGGTGCCTGTGTGTGGCATTAACTGTGTGGTATAGACAGTATCTGTTTCTTCAACACTTTCTACTGTAAGAAATCTTTTCTTTAGAGTATTTTCAAGGCATGACTAAATAAATGAAGTAAAAAAATATCTTGGACACTTTGGTATAGTTAACCACTTCTCTGAAGAAAATTTAAAGGACTTCAATACTGAGATATTCAGAGCTCTGTCTAAATACAGGTGGATAGAGAACACTCAGATTAGTTAGTCTTCATCCATAAATGAAGAGTACTTCTAGAAATGCAATGCATTGTGTAGCCATTCTTTGGACCTTTCCTGTTACCCACTGAACTGCATCACCAAGTTCAATATTATACATCCCTCACTACATATTTATCAACTTTCTGAGTGATTTAATGTTTTATGCCTTTCGGTAAACTCTCTGTGCAACTTTTTGCTCTATAAGTTTAACTGTGATCAATATTCTGAACATTATTATAATCCTCCCACTCGAGATAAAATTATTTGCAGGAAATATTTCAAATATCAAGCTATAACTCAAGCTAGGTTAGAAGTGGGGGAGGATGAGCTGCAGCAAGGATTAAATCCATGTCAAATATGCAAGAACAGGCTGAAAAACAAGCACAAATCATAGTAGACAAAATCATAGCAGACTACACACATAAATAAAACACCAGACACAATCTGAAGAAATACAACAGGGAGTTCTGTTGAGCTCAGAGTTAACAATTTTCCAATTAAATGCCAGATTTTAGCAAAACACTCTTCTGACCTTTACTTTTTAATTTGATCATTTATACAGCATAGATTTCCAAAACCACTACATCTTAGTGGTGGTGTTGATTTTTTATTTTTTACAGTTTAGACATAGAGCCAAAAACATCTTAAAAAAAAGATAGGAGGAGCAGCTTTGAAGCATCCTGGGAGAGAAGGAGAGGAGTTGAGGATTGGATTTTTTTATTGAGGCTTCTCCAATTGGATAGCTTTAATTGCAATATCAAGTAATATCATCAGATCAGGGATATGTCACTTCTTAGTTAAATTTCCATATTTATCCCATGTAACTATTTTATAGGTGTCTGTTTGGACTGATCTCTCAGAAATATCACAAATCTTTGTGTATACTTGAATATACTGTCTGACCTAGGAAATTTCCTCCAAAGGGACTTCTCTAATATGCTCTCAGTCTGCATCATTTCTCCTTGTACTCCTGCTGAGTCTAGTGTGACATGAATAATTCAACCTTCCACACCTCAGGAAAAGAGAAATTCATGTTTCTGAAAGTTCTGTTCCTCCTACCACTGTCATTTCTCAGGTTTCAAGCCTCTCCCAGCTGCTCACACCATGATTTTTTGCTCGCAACCCAAGGATGTTTGTAAACTGCTTCTCAGTCATGCTCTGCAGAGTCCCTTAGCAGTTGAGGATGTCATCAAAAGCAGGAAGGAACTGGTTTCAGCCCATTGGTGAGGTGGATGAGGTAGCAGTGATGGCAGCTCTTAGCTCTTTGCCCTGAGAAGGGCACTGTGTAGTGGTTACCATCAGGAACTGTCCATGTGTCCTAGTTTGAAGGACAGGTGTCTGCTAAGAAAGGCAGGAGCCTCCCTTGGAACGGAAAATGTAAACCCCTTCCCTCTGAATTATTGTAATTTTGAAATTAAGGGGCTCTCAGGCAAAGATGTGTGAACAGCAATAACAGTTCTTTACTAGTATTTATAATAAAGGGAACAAACAACAACTCCTATGGCATTAACAACAAACAGAACCAGGAACCCGGTCCCAGCCCTCTGGGCCTGCAGGCACTGTCCCCTTGGGTGCAGTGATGGTCACAGCCGGCAGGGGGCGCTGGTGGCGCTGGGTGGGCAGGGCAGGTGCGATGATTCCCCCGCGGCTGCAGGGGGCGCTGTGGCACGAGCTCCAGCAGCACGTGGCAATGGCGGCTCGGCCGGGATGGGGAGGGGTGGGAGAGAGAGAGGCTTTGCTTCACAAACCCCCTGGGCAGTCGGTCCCGGTGCCCCAGCAGGACTCTGGGAAGCAGCAAGCTGGGAGGGCAGGACGTCTCGGCAGGCAGGGGGAGCGGGGCTGCAGCGCAGTGAAACCCAGAGCAGTGCTGAAGGAGCGGCAGGGGCGGGGCAGGGGCAGCCCAGCTCCCAGCCGGGCAGGGAGAGGCGAGCTCAGGATCCCGGGCACCCGAGCAGATGGCAATAGGTCCCCCCTTCAGTGAGGTCGGTGTCAATAAGGTCCCAGCTCAGTGGCTGCTCTCACAAGCAGAGGCTCCCCCCACGGCAGAAGCAGCAGCTCTGGGCGGGGCTCCAGCGGCAGCAACGAACTCCTCTCCCCAGGCAGCACCTCCGAGCGTTCTGCTCCACAGCTGAGAGCGAGAGAGAGCAGCTGCTCCAGCCCTGTGTTTTACCAGCCCAATTCTCAAGATATCTCCGTCCCTCCGAGAGAAACTCCCAGATAAAAGAACTGCAACCAGATGCCTTTCTCCCCTGAGCTTGGGCACTTCTTTTGTTCTTCTTAAGTACTGAGTTGTTAGTCGTTAGCAACTTATGGGAAAAAATTCTGTACCTAAAAAGGAACAAAAGGAAAGAAAACCTAACCCCCAATACCATGCAACACCACCATGTTGGTACATACTAGTCTCATACCAGTTCAATTTAATCCTTTTCTATTTTTGTAACATGGAGATGATACACAAAATGCAAAACAAGTGCTTCTATAACCCTCATGTATTATGACCACTGGACAGCATCTTTTTGGTTCTATTTTATTTGGAATAAAACTTTTTTTGTTTTCCATAACAATTTTCACTGGTAGTGTGCTTCAAAGGGGCCTGTTTGCTGACCAGGAGTTTCAAGTTCTTCTGTCATTGAAACAATTTTGAGAACCTTATCTAGGGAATGAAGATGCCTGGACACAGAATAAGCTTTGCTGCAACAGAGCAGAAATTGATAAGTTCTATCACTGAAAAAAATAAATACATCATAAAATATATGATTACTGCTTGAAAAGTGTTCAGAACATTTCTTTTTCTGTTGTGTTTTCTCACAATTAAAATGAAAGCACATATTGATTTGTGTGTATGTGTGTAAATATTTCTCCTCTCTTACAAACATCTTCTTTAAACAGGTTGTTTAAGAAGGTTTCTACCATGTGAATAAGTGGCTGTCCTCTGTGTAAGACTGCAACTTCCCCAGAAGTCTTTCCATTCAATTATTTAACCTTGGTAAAGAGAAAAGGTTGATACAGTTAAAGTTAATGAGCCAATTATTTAAAAATACCAGCCATTAAAATGCTTTATTCTAGTTAACTATGTACATTCATTATAGTCATCCCAGCCTTCTGTTTTATTGCTGTTCTTGTCAATGAGTCATTATCAATAAGGGTCCTAATTGCTCAAGAGTCAAGATATCCCAGACCACCTAAAATATCTGGGTTATGAAGTAGTTCAAACTGTGTGTCCTTTTGCCATCCAGCTACCTAGTCAGCCAACTAATTGTGCTCTCAAGCGAAGACGAAACAAAGACATTATAATAGGAAGGTGCTCAGTTTCTCAGGTCTTGGGAGCATTTTTTTGTCTCATGTGGCCCTTGTTGCTCTTGCCATGTCACAGCTCTCCCCTCATTCTCCCTCTTTATTGCTCCTTCCTAACTCTTACATCTACACACAAATTCCTCCTGCCCCTTCTGCCTAGGCAAGCAGCCTTACGTGCCATGGCTTGTTTGCAGAGTGAGAAAGGTAGAGAGGTGTTCCACCCTTTTCCATTCCCTGGTTTTCACTTGGTTGCTAATTTTCATGACTTTTAAGAATCTCACATATTTTAAAATATCTATGGCTCTATCATCTTAACTTCAAAGTGGCTGCATATTGAAAGTTACTGACCAACACAGAAACCAACAAAAGATGTATCTGTACACCTGTACATATGTTCGCACATACTAGGTCATACACAAATGTGATTCCATAAACCTCAAAAGAAAAGAAAAGCCACTGGTGAAGTCTTTGGGTTACTGGGAAGAAAGCACAGCCTAGGAAGACTAGGTTATTGTCACTTTCCAAGTCTCAGCTGTGAAAAGTCAATTAGTTTGTCTGCCCTTACATGATTTCAGCATCTCTGCATGAAACAAAGCCTAAAAGGAGACATAAGTGAAGCATAATAGACAGACAAAATCGAGTAGAAAGTAATGAATAGAATGAGAAAGAGTTATTATATGGATGCTGTCTAGATGCTGGCTTTTGTCTCTGAAACACAAAACACTTCAGAGGAGGCAGAAGGAAGGAATATGATGGTGGAGCTTGCATCAGTGCTGATGTATAAAGTGGATGTACCCTTGAATAGTCAGAAAATCCACTTTTCAGCAGAAGTGTTGTTCAGACATATTGTGAGCTAAAGAGTTCTGGTGTAGAGATAGGTGTCAATTTTTCAAACTCATGTTTATTCCAGTCTTACAAATTAATCACAAAACATGAAGTACAAAAAGCCTGCAGACACCTGCCGACAGCCAAATTAAAATTGGTTTTATTGTATTAAATTCTATTAAACATCAGTACTTATATGAATACTTTTTTACAACTACAAACCTTATAGTTTGTTCAGTAAGGGTTACTAGGTTTTGCAGTCCAAGATTTTCTTAAAAATGAAAATGATCCCATGCATTTGAACTTTTTCTAAATTGTGAAAGTCTTAGTCTCAGGTGATTCAAGCCACAAATAGAATTGTTAAAATAAAAATTCCTATTTATCCCATGTTTGTTTACTTCACAGAAATGAAAATACCAGACTAGACAAATTCAAAGGGACTTTTGTACAAATAGCTTTATTGATTGCCAAAAAGCAAATAAACTGGAGAGTAGAATTCCCTTCACCAAATGACAAATGCATTATAAATCTCAGAGACATTTTTCATCTTGAAAGGCTGCAATGTAACTCCTAGAAAATATCAGAGAATATTGATCAAAGTGTTTTATCAAGTAACATGATATTTAGCAACAAGTAAATTCTAATCTGAAATATTTTTGAAGCAAAATAAAAAAGTCTTTACTGTGGTTGAACATATATTCCTTGTTTTCCCTCTTTTTCTTGTGACTAAATTATTATTCTTTTATAAGGATTACTGCATTACCATTTTGCACTTTGGTTACTTCAGATTTCAACCATTCATTATATTGTTAATTTTTCAGCTATAAAGTTGTATAGTATTATTACTCAGTAAATTGGTAAATGTTTAATATATTTATAAGAAGTGTACTACTGCCAAAGAAACAACTGGATTTTAATTAAAAAATGACACCACCCCCAAAAAAAAAACCACCGCAAAAAAACCAAAAACAAACTGAAGAATATTTAGTTTTGTTTTGTGAGATTTTTCTTACCATTTACTCCAGCTATTTTTCAAGGACAGCTTCTATATCCTTTAAGTCTCTTTCAAAAGGAGTTCAATTATATATCCATGTCACCATTTGTGATGCCTGAATATCTAGATAGTCTAGTAATTTTCAAGCTTTCTTGGTGTGTAATATCTTCTGTCTAGAGGCGAAGAATAGCTAAGAATAGCCTTGACAAAAAATATAAATAGGGAAGGAATTTAAAAACAAAATTTGAATTTCTAAATATAAATAATCATATTTCAAAATGCAGGAAAATTTTGTATTGCACTCAAAAAGCCTCAGCTTACGATAGAAAATTCATATGACCGCAATCATTGCACTGCCTGTGGACAGCAGGTATCTTACCCTGGCCCTCCACTGGAGCCATTTACAGTTTTCAATTGAACTGACTTAAAATGAAATACTATGCAGGGTTTCTTAAACCTGATTTTGAGAACATCAAAAGCAAATGCAAGAGGTAAAGAATCTCACAACAATGACCTTTTCCTTGCTGTGGTTGCTGTTTTAGTGCTTTTCACAGAGGAAAGCAGGCCAGCCAGTCATGTTTTTTGGCCTCTAATGCTCCTTGAGAACTACACACAGACATGAGAATGCATTTACTGACTTCATGTTTTTACTCCCTCTATCTCATTGCATGAATCTCAGCTGCTCGTGGAACCATGCTCACCATGCATTGAAATTAAAATTCTTTGCCTTTGGCTCACATATTTATTTCTGCAGATGACAAATAGAACTGGTTCACAAGTTCCAGTCTGATGTATTTTTTAAGGAGTTTGAAGTGCACGTTTTTGATCCGGTGTACAAAAGCATGGTCAGGGAAGCAGTTTTTTCAAAGAAAGTCCTAATCTTTCAGCTGACAATTGAAAGAAATGTATTGATAGAGTTATTCACCTTTTTGTGCACACCTTCAATTTCTCTTGTAGTAAGCAAGAAAGGGTGCAGTGTTTCACTTGAACACCGAGATTCCAAATGCAGCAATACATTTTACATGCAACTAATAAGATTTTACTTATAATTGATTTGGGAGTAATTAGGAAATGCAATTGAATTTAAAACTGCTGACTGACAGGGAAGATAGAAATGTGCCCTAAAATGCTAAACAAAATAGCCAGACTTGGTATTCATGCTAATTCTGTTCATGCTAAGACTATTCACTGAGTTATCTTCTTGAATATGCCATGGTTTCAGTGAGATACAACAGGAGAAAAGGTACTATGCCAGACAAATGCACACATCTAGAATCATATTCTACCAATCTCCCCTAAATATTAGCTAGAAGGTGTGTATGTTTATTACTCTATTATGAAAGCTGCACATCATAATCAGTGACACACCTCAATACCAGAAATGGTTAATTTTGAAGTATTTAACAACTCTTTGTTATTTGCCAATTTTATTCAAAAGGAGATGTGAAATTACTGAAAATCTATAAAGACATTTTCCTCCTCTTTCAATAGTACTTATCCCATGATTAACAACCCATAAAGCCAAGTTTACTTCTGCATGTAAGGAAGGCTTTTTTTCTTGGATTTTCACCGTGTTGGATATCTTAGAAATGTTTTTGAATATAAGAAAAGTCTGTTAGATTTTAAAAAATTGAAAGAAGAATGCACCATCTGATGTAGAGTATATATTTCTGGCACAAATACAATATTCTAAGGGTTTTAATTACAGCATTCCTCTATATTTTACTCCTGTATTGTCTATCCAACATTAGTTACACAGATGTTGCTCCAGCTCTTTTGACAGAAGCAAGGGTATAAAGGGTATAAAGGTCCTAAATAGATACTAATCTGATAAAAAGATTTCCACAAGGAAATAAAGAAAAGCTGAAAAAAACCCCTGAAAATCAGTAGTCTCCACTGAAGATGTGAGATCAATTTCTTCTTCTGAAACATCCAAGTGAGGAGGATGAAGTACATTCTGTTCTCCTATATCTTGTTATTTTTATGTGAGAGACGTCAGCAAGGAGAAACAAGTCTCAAATATCAGGTGTTCAATGGGATGATCACAGATGCTGCCCTGGATTTTCTGAGGAAGGTTATTACCTGTGAAACAACTTAAAACTACTATTTTCTATGTACTTATGGAAAATTCTTATTCCTGCAAGAATTCCTTTTTTCATCCTTTAATTTTAAATAATTGTCTTGTTCTCCAGACTGGGTGCTCTAGGAAGAAGAAAGAACAGTCTTGCATTTGCCTTAACGCCCCTCTCTTTCATGCTTGGATGATGTATTGCTCTGAGTGATTCCCAGATTGTTCTCACTTTTTCCCAGAAAACCATCTCAGAGTAAGGTCTGAGAAAAATACCTATATGGCAGGAACCCTGAGTAAAGCAGAGGAATTCCTTTTGTTGTTGTTGTTGTTGTTTGGTTTTGTCTGCTTCAAAGCCTCTAATACCATAAGAGTCATACATAATTCTCCTGCTGTCCAGGGCTCAGTAAAAACAGTCTTTAGGCTTGGTTAATATGAATGGAATGTGTCCTCAAGTCCACCTAACAAGCAGATGTTGTTTTCTCATCCTACAAGGCTGACAAAAGTGTTACTACCCACATGGGTTGTTAGTCCCAGTTTTGCAGCTCATTTTTTTGGTACAAAGTGTTATGGTTTCTACTATTTTAACCAATAGTTTGCCTTCGTATCTACTTAAGACATGGCCAAATCTAGATATGAATCTACCTAAAGTAATTTTCAGTATGGGTGAATTTCTTTAAACAAGAAGCAGTCCTTACTCTTCCAGCTTAGGTTCACACCATCTAAAATTCCTGTCACATGACACAGTGAAGGTAAAAGACAGACACATTATATGTAGCCCTTATGTGTAAAGGTGATGCCTTAAACACCTCCTCCTCAGTATTTGTCACATCTACCAGTTTTGCCCTTAGAGAAAGCATAGTGGTTTTGCAAGGCGACCTAATTAGGAGCTATTTCTTGGCTGTAGATTTATGAAGAATTTTGGAATTTGAGCTAGGTTTTCAGTTTTCTGAAGTAGCAGAGAAGGTAAAAGTCAGGGCAATTTCCTGTGAGCAACTTCTCAGCCACATCACATACAGACAGGTTATAAGGTGGCAAGGTAGTGTTCTCTGCCTGTTAATGGCTGCTAAGAACTTATCTGTGAAATGACCTTATGCAGCTCTATTCACACAACTGTAAAATCTTAACAACAGATATTATGTCAAAAAAATTCAGGCCCTATCCCCTTAAAAAGTAGGTCATAGGCTGCCTAAGTATCTAGTGCTATTTTAGATGAGACAAGATTACGATATACCTGTGCTCCAGGTGCTACTTTTAAAAGTGAAAACATTTCTTATAGAACCTATGTCATGTCTCCAAACCCATGTCAGCGTTCTGGATGGTCTATGGCCTCCTGCATCTAATCTGTGTACACATTACCTTGGGCCACTAGTAATGAATGGGCATGTGGAAAATTACTGGAGGAAGAGAGAAAAGTCCTTTAGCATACAAATGCTATTCTTTCAGATATTCACAAGTATATACTGTGAGCTGTGTTCCTTTTCCCATAGCCCATCATAGAATCATAGTATCACAGAATAGTTTGAGCTGGAAAGGATCTTACAGATCATGTAGTTCCAATGGCTCAATGGGCAAGGATACTTCCACTAGGCCAGGTTTCTCAGAGCTCCATCCAGCCTGGTCTTGAACAATTCCAGGGATGGGGCATCCACAACTTCTCTGGGCAACTTGTTCCAGTGCCTCGCCATCCTCACAGTAAAGCATTTCTTCCTAATGTCTAATCAAAACCTGTTCTCTTTCAGTTTGAAGCCATTCTCCCTAGTCCTATCACTACATGCTCTTGTAAAAAGTCCCTCTCCTTCTTTCTTTTAGGCCTCCTCTAGGTACTGGCAAGCCACAATTAGCTCACCCCTAAGCCTTCTCTTCTCCGGGTTGAAAAAATCCCATTCTTTTAGCCTTTTCTCATAGAAAGACCCTCCATTCCTCTAATTATCTTGGTGACCCTCCTCTGGATTCTCTCCAAAAAGTCAGTGCCCCTCATGTGCTGGGAACCCCCAGAGCTGGATGCAGCACTGCAGGTGGGGTCTCATCAGACTGGAGTAGAGGGACAGAATCACCTTCCTCGACCACTGTCTTTCTCATTTCCAAAAATCCTGGAGTTTTATGACATTGGTGCAAAGCTTTTCGCCTCATTTTTCCCCATTGTTTCCTAAAAGATTTCAATTTTTGTAGACTTGCTTGTGTGTCATATTTACATAAGTCTCTTTGTCTACAGAAAAGAATGTCCAGTCTACCCTGAGTTCTCCCTTCAGTCTTCCCTTCTTCTCTTCTACCATTGAACTAGCTTTATTTATATTTACATCATATTAGCTGTTTTTTCTGTATACTAGTCTGTTATCTTTACTCTCTTCTGTCATATGTCTTCCTATTTTTTCTCACTGTTACACCTATCCCTTTAATTTAATCTCTTTCTTTAGCATACTACATCAACCTTTATTTCTCCTTTTCCCAGCCTAGGCTTTTTCCTTAGCACATTGTCCTATTTTTCTTATTTCTCCTTTTCTCCCCCCGAGCATTTTGACAGTGCCCTTTGTCTGTCTTTTTCTGTCACATTATCCTGCTTCTGCTCTCTATTTTCTCTAGAGTGTCATTTTGGTATAAAATGCATTCTGTGTTATTTATTCTCTACAATTTGGGGTGAACGGACCTGCCTGTATATTGAGACACATTTACACATAGTATCCTTCAATTACTTCTAAATTGTCACTATAATTTCAAGAGTACACTATATTTATAGTGGTTGAATTCTCCAATGTTTAACATACTATAAATCTTTCATTCTTGTTTATTTATACTCTGTCGTAAAGAGGCAATATTTGAATTTTCCGTTCCTCACATGCATTCTTCTAATTCCACAGGGCGAGACTGCAGCTAGGTGAGGATGTGGGGGTGTGTAAATTGGGGACAATTGAGTTCTTAATCATGGAGCTCCCAGAGGGCCTGGACAGGAGGAGTGCTTGGCTAGTGCAGCCAGCAGCACCAACACATGGGAGGTGCAACTGGGGTCACCCCTCTTCTCCATGAGCTAGCAACCTGCAGCAGGCACCAGAAAAGAATATGCAGTGCAGGCTTTTCTATCCTAACCCTGCTTCCGTTGCTATTGCTTCCACAGGGCAGGTTAGAAAGATCTTAAGCATCCCTGAAAGCCTTCGGTTGGTGCTGTGCTCTGCAGGGAGGAAGCCCCTGGGGTGTGGGAGTGGCATTTCTCAGGCATGACAGTGACTCAGACACAAAAATTGCATGTCTGGTGTAAAAATAAAGACAGTTATCTTGCTACTTGGTTGAATGGCTTTGAAATACAGAGAAAACTACTATATTCTGAAGCTGTAATAAAGTCAAATTTTGTTGTCCTGCTTCATTGCTGAAGAAGGTGTAAGAAGAAACTAACCTTGTATGGTAAACTGGGGGCGAGGCGGCCAACGGGGCGACTACCAATGGGGTTGCAGGATACAGAACGTGGCCATACAAGGCAAACAGGGCGAGTGTAACCGGGATAACCGACATCTGGGCCTTGGGCTGCCATGGGAGAAGCCAAAGCCTAGGGGGCGCCCTCCCAGGGCATCCACAGTATTATCTCACTTTCTTAGGGATATAGACTTCAGAGGTATTAGCTTCTATTTGTTTATTTATCTATCTATAACTTTACATAACCCATTAGGATTACAAGTATTTTTATGTTTAAAAATTGAAATACATTAAAAGTAAGCATATAATTTCTATCAGCAGGAATGCTTACAAAAGCTACAAGATAGAGGTCATGGTTTATATCCTGCCAGCATCTAAGTATCACACAGCCACTTGCTCACTCTTCCCTCCCCTCCATGGGACAGAGAGGAGAACTGAAAAATGATAAAAACAAGTGGAGGTAAGAACAGTTTATTAATTAAAACAAGGAAAATAATAATGATAAGAAGAGAAAGAGCAACAAAACCCAAGAAAGGTAGGTGATGCACAATAGAGTTGCTCACTGCCACGGTCTGATGCCATTCCCAAGCAGTGACCAGCAGCTCCCAGCTATCTCCCCTGGTTTATGTGCTGAGCATGACATTGCCTGGTATGGAATATCCCTTTGGCCAGTACAGATCAGTCCTTCCACCTGTGCTCCCCCACAGCTTCTTGGGCACCCCTTCACTGGAAGAGCATGGGAAACTGAAAAGCTCTTGAATTAGAGTAAGCTGTGCTCAGCAACAACTAAAACATCTGTGCTTTTTTACCACTATTCTCCTAAATCCAAAATCCTAAATCCAAAACACAGTACTTTATCAGCTACTAGGAAGAAAGTCAACTGTACCCCAGCTGAAAAGCAGACAATTGAGCAGAATGTCTTATGACCTTATTGTCAGCAGAATTAAATTTTGGTAATATTGATACCTTATATTGAATGCCTTTGGTTTTTTAAGCAGCTGCAATCTAGAAAATAGAATTGCAGTGATATGGAAAAATGAGATGAAGTAGCAATTATTTAATTTTGTTTTGCTCACTAAAATGTGGTATTTCTATGCTCTTGTGTAAATGTTTTTCTCTTCTTTGAAGCCTGGACATTTGAAAAATAGCTGTTATTTCATTTAATGCAAAGTGTTTCACTTAACTTGAGAAAAAATTTCAAGGAAGATATCAGAGTCTACTACATATAAATATTTGCATTCAAGACACTTTTTTCTACTGGAACCACTACGAAACAGTCTTTTGTGCCAAGCCGTGACTGCATTTACCATGTAAGGTGACACGGGAGAATTTTTAATGGACAGAAGAAGGAAGTTAAAACAGGAAATGATTCAATCCAGCTTTATTTCATCTTCTTGTGTCTGTTACATTAGGGAAGTGGAAAGGAAGGCCTTATGGAGACTTGAACTTACTTAGAAGTCTGAATCAGATATGTACTAAAGGGGTACAGTTCAAAGGGTCATATAAAAAGAGCGAGCATACCACATAAGCCTCTTAATGGACTTCAACTCCTTTGTGTGTTGCTAGTCTTCACACACTTGTTTCTGTGTGTTTGTTTTTTAATGTACTTCTAGCTTCTCACTTCTCTCTTAGACAGATAATTTTTTTGGCTACAAAAAGTAGATATTATGGACAGATTTAGTTTGTAACAAGGCTATGAACTGAGAAAAATGTGACAATTTACAGTATCCAGAGACCAAAAGAATCAGTCTTTGAGCATATGTGACAGTCAAAGGTTTGTTTGCCTCATTTACTGCACAATTAACTGTTGTGTAAATATTTATAGTGACAAGCCATGTAATCCCCACAAGATGTTTGCTCTAAGATTCAGGTCCTCCATAAGACAGCTTTTAAGTATGTGGAAAAACCTCTGATGTCATTCATTACAGCATAGGACACATGTCATCATGTCATGGGTTTATGATTATAATATTGTCACCTTAACTATTCCAAAGACACAGTTCCATGAGAAACAGTTTCATAATATCAATAATGGGAATTAATTACATCATAAAAAAGAACCCACATAGTCCACAAACTGTTAACCGAAATGAGCAAGTTGAATACTATTTAACTAAAAATGGAAGCTTTACTAAGTAACTATGAATTTATTGGATTGGTTTTTTATTTAAGGTCATCCAGAAATAATGGTAACTTTTCAGTGGTCTAAATAGTTTTGTTTCAGTCGGGAAAGTGAGCAATGAGTTGAATTTAAACCCTCTAAATCAAGACTTTGATGAGGTTGAATTTCTTGCACATGTACAGCAGCACCAAGAACTGGGAGACCATAATCTTAAATCTGTCTGGAGGAAGAATGATTTGCAAGATGTTTTTGTTTGCTTGTTTTGGCAATTCCCAATTTAATCATCAGACTGCATACATTCTGAGCCTTTTATGTCATAGCATGAGGATCTTTCTATGCAAATGTATTAAATCCGTGATGTTTTCTGCCTTTACTACATGACTCTGCCCTTTTATCATAGTAAGGAGAATGACAATATTCATTAAGAATATATAAGACATTAAATGGTGGTGATAACCTGTTGTGATAAACATCACATAAAGATCAGGAAATAACAGTCAATCCAGGCCTGAGGAAATCTTAAGGCTGCAGACTGAGCGACTCTCTCTTGTCTCCCCTCCCTCAAACCATTTGTCTCTTCTCTTGACAGTGAAGGCAATGACAGTAAGAACAGTACAAAAATAATCTGGCATATTTAAAAGTGTGATTTCAAGGACCTTTTCAGAAAACGTTATTGCCCTATTTGGGCCCTGAATATTAAATTCGTGTTCATGCTTTCAAATTTAATTTTTTTTAAGGACTGGGGATTTTACGTATCCAAATGCAAGCTCTGTTTCAGTACATATACTTCAGTAAAAAGAAATACATATATTTCAGTAAAAAGCTAAATGCAAAAATAAGGACACTTCACTGTAATTGCCTAATGATTCACCATCTTTGCTTCTCCAGGTAAAGATACCCAGCTTGTTTAAAAGTAGTTGTTGTAGGAAGGCTATAGATTTGTTGTCTGCAAGTCTTCATGTTTTCTTTGTAAAGTGCATTGGAAAGAGTTTTTGCTTGTTCACAGCTTCTTGCGCTGGTAAGTGATTGCTCTAAAATCGATCATCTGTATTGCCCTATACTCTTCCCATAATGTGACTATCATGATGGCATCTCTTTTAGCTCCAAATGCAATTTTAATGCTGTTATCTAGTTTTCTTGTTAAACACAAGGCTTCAATTTTTCAGGAAGGGAAACCATGTCCAGGCTTCTATCAGCAGGAGGATAATGTACAGAACTTGACTGGCCTTGTGCCTCTTCTTGCAATTATAAGGCTAGTGCTTTCAGCTCTCTACTGCCACAGTGTTTGTTTTGTACAGAAAACAAGCTCTCAGCTGAAGTTGAATCTTGTAAGTGCTAAAAAATGCAAATAATAATTGCATGGATTTTTATTTTTTCAAAACAGGAACCCTTCCATGATAACGTGACTCTGTGTTAAATGGGCATAGATTGATGGGGCTGTAACCTATTCATTATTATTATTACTGCCAAAGAGCAATGCATGCTGCCTAACACATCACAGAACAAAACTGTGCTATGTGGATAGCCTCTCCCTCCCAAATACATACTCTTTCCCAGTCACACTATTACAGCAGAATCAGCCCTTGTGTTAGGTGCTACACAATGCACCTAATGTATTGAAAAAAGTCAGGATTGATTTTTCCAGAGTTTCCAGGACAAAACTGATGGTTCAGCTGATGCACAGAGTACATTGTTCTAATATGCTCTTTGACAGAATTTTTGGTGTTAAATTCTACAGACTTTAAGGATGCAACTGAGGGATACTCTTCGATGCTTCAGGACACTGTTTAATTTAAATTTATTTTGGTTGATGGAATTACTTCCTGAGTACCTGTGAACCCTCAATAGGTGTTAAAAGATACACCCTCCCCGCCCTTGAATATGAGAAAAACAGCTCATGTCATTTGCTGCAGGCAACTGTTTTCTGTTCCAGAGCATGTTATATACAAGATAATGAAGAGAAAAGTAGTTAAAGATTTTTATATATCTTACAAGCAAATAATATAAAGTAATTTTGGAATATACTTCAACAGAGGGATGTATATTCAATAGGTTTTCCTTGCAGTTTGTACAAAGGTTGATGCAATAGCACAATTCACCTGCAAATGATAAGTGATTGCTGCCAAAAAACCCATGACTATTTTTTTAAACATGAAAACCTGTCCTAAATCGAAGTTTCTTTTTCCCAAATCTCTGCAATTGCAAGCAGTTCCCTTACTGACAATTTAGAGGTATTTTCTCTTTAATGGGAAAAGAGGTTATGTTTTTCAAATAATACTTAATTTCCTTATCTAATTTCTTTGGCATAAACAAGATACAAAAGCTTTTGCTGCCTAAAAACTCCTAACAATTTCTCTTTTACATCAAATTATAGTAGCTTTGAAAGGAAATAATGCATCTGCAGATGGTGCTGAATTGCATTAAATTAATTACTACATGTACAAGTTCTCAGTAATTAATTCCATTGAGGCCTCTAAAATCCATTGTGAGCTGAATTACATGCTTTTTAGCTTTTCCTTTTCTACCTGAAAGTTGCTGTATCATCTTTTAAGCCAAGTTTAAAAGTGATAAGGAAAATATACTAAGTTCATCCAAGAAAATGCATTCAATTTTCTTTGTCACGCTCACAATATAAAGAAATCAAACTGTTAGTGTTAGTACAGTGACCAAACATTTCTAAATTTCTTCCTGGGAAGTAACTATCTGCTACATTCTGATGTACATTCTGATGTGGTGGACATTCAAAGTTCCTGGGATCAGTGTTCGGTACCCAGTCCCTGCATAGGTTTTAATACAGTAAACACAAAGATTCTAGACCTCAGCATTTATGACCACTTGTCCCAAGCTTTTAATGGTTTTTTAAAGAAATTGGGACAAAAGAGGATGTTTTCAGAACATATACCCTCCAGATCTGATGCTACAGGTAAGGCAGACACAACAGTCCTTAGACTATAAATCCTGTCAGTGCCCAGATAAAAGCCAAGTGCTTGACTGATCAAATCAGTAACAGAATTTACACAGATAGAGGAGACATTAGGGAGCTACATAGAAACACCAAGTTGGTTTGGAACAAATGCAGGGGATTGAACAGGATTTTTAAGGGTGAAGATTTTAGGATGATAAGACTAACCTTGCTGGTAGACCTCAACCTGGTTTAGGAAGGAAGATACAGACCGCATGCAGAAATTCTGACAGTGATGGATTTTGTACAGGAAGGGGGCTGTGAAATAGCAAAAAAGGGTTGAGAGCTCCACTGGTTAATTATGATCTGTCTCCCAGTCTGATGAATTCTGACTAGTCTGGACTCAGTAAGTACACAGCTCACAATGAATCCCATGCTATATAAAACCCCTGAAGCCAAGGCCACCCTACTATTTCCAACCAGCCATTTTGTCTGGATTCCATTCTGTGAAAAACTTCAGTGTCATGCCAGACTTGTTTCTCTTGTGGGGTCTGTACAGGTAGGGATTCTGCAAGTCTAATCTGACTTCACTGCTCGTGACAGCTGAGCTAATTTGCCTGGGATACACTGGGTGCAACTGCAAGAAGCTGTGCAATATACATAGATGTATATTGTTTAGTTTGAGCCAAAGGACTAGTTTGGCCATTCAGACTTATGGAATTTTGAGTCTCACTAAAATAGAAGATGCTGGGACTGTGATCTATTTTTTTTTTTTTTCCCAAGGATAGTGTAGGAGAGCCCCGTTAAAAGTGAGCAATAACATTTTCAGGACGTTTGTTTTCTGATTGTTTGTCATGTTATTTAATCAGGGATGGTCCTGTAAATCAGAACATTTCTGATTGACCTATGACTAGAGAATATGGTCTAATTGAAAAAACATTAATCCAAACAATCAACTTTATCAGTTTGAATTGAATTTTAGCTCTTGCCTCAAGCTTTAATTCTTTGCATTTTATGAAAATTGAATAGAAAGGTGGGGCTAGGTTTCCAGGTGGAAATTCTAGTATGCATAGTAGGTGAGAAGTCATGTCATCTGCTGTCTGCCACATTGCACTTAAGAGTCTGACAAAGAAAATGAATATAACTGTCAATCTCCAGAGTTGCTAATGCAAGTTCATACCTTATGTCTGACACTCCCCCAGAAGACTGAAGGTGGAAAGAAGCTCTGAGAAGGGAACAGTATTTTCTCTGCCTCAGGCACTGAGGATATGTGACTTGCTGGCTTTTCTAATTTTTGCAGAGCCATGGTATGTGTGCTTCTATAACCTTTCAGTCCAGACAGCAACTGGGTAAATGCCAAGGAAGGCATGATCTGCTTTCTAATCAGCAAACTGGCTACTGCATGAACAAGGACAGTGAAAAACAGAAGGCTTTTTTCTTCTATAACCACAGTATGGTGGTTATTTTAACAGAGAGCACATTGATTCAAATTTGGTATTTTTGTGTTTATCAGATACAAGGGTCACAAAAATAATTTCATTTTTGTTACCTGAATTAAAGAGTAATGATGTGATTGACTGAGATTTAGAAGAACATCATAAAACTGTTATAATAACCATCATGAAATACAGCTTGGATATTAGGATTTTGCAGAGACTTCTAGCAGGGGATTTAATTTTTTTTACCATGTACTTGATAAAGAAAGTAATCTTGCTAAATGTGAAGCATTTGGTTTAACAGGTATTTACATTAGTTACTGTACTCGTAAAAGCAACTATACGTCACTGTTGAGTTATCTGAGAAGGATAAACAGGGATGTGGGGGTTGGGATTGCCTAAATACAAACATGTAGTCCTATTTGAGATGGTCTGGTATATCTAGAATAATTATATAAGGCTGGCATACATGGCAGTGGACCAAAGGGACAGTTCCACTCTGTTGGAGTTGTAGCTGGGGGCCAAGCATTCTCTTTCTCTCCCGCTCTCTTTTATTTAATGAGTGTGCTGTGAGTTTCCTTTCAAACCTCAGGCCTTGCCATGTAGCAGACACCAAATACCTAATTTAAAAACCTCCCACTCCTGTTTGAAGTATAGCTCCTAGTTTTGTGTACTAATATTGATGTTAGAGTTGCTTCATCTCTGTCTACCCGTAGGTACATAAATATTTGCAGCACACAGATTGCATACGCTAGTGATGATGATGCTGGGACATAAATCTTGGTGTTAGCTTCTTAGTCTCCTTATAGGATGTGTCCTAAGGACACATGCTTGAAAAATGCTTTTAAAACGATCATTTTGTACCTTGATATACTTTCATTTTTTTCCCCCAAAAGATTTAACGGGTTAAATAGAAATTGATTAGTGGTTTGCTTATTTTAATTAAAATGTCAAAATATTTGTGGCAATACAAATAATTTTTCTAGCTTATATAGCTTATAGCTTACAACTGCAAATGGTCTAACAGTTCTAACAACCTAACTTTTTTTCACCCTTTAATCTTCTTTTTTGTCTCCAATATGACCTTGAGCAAGTCATCTAAGTTTCCTGTACTTTGACTTCCCTACCCAGAAAATATTGATAGTCATATTTGTATGGATGATTAATTTGTCTTAATTAACTATTATCTTTGTTAATATTGGTAAAGTGCATGGATGGAAATTAGGATATAAATACAAAGTATTTTCTGCTGCTAAGAAATCTATTTAACTAGAATGACAAAGATACAAAAAGAGAGATGAATGCAGATATATTTCTGTATAACAGCTATTCTGGCCTCCTGGGAGCAATTTAACACTTTTTCCTGAGAGGACTGATCTGGTCATAGATTAGATAATCAGACACAGATGCATTATATTGACAAGGTGTTTTAAAGGAGAACCTTGACTAAAAATAAGGATGCTCCTTGGCTATTCTGTAAATATCAGATTGACAGGTGAAAGGCCTTGATAAAGCTGAGGATTAAAAAAAAAGGCACTGATAAAAATGGGGATGACTGTCATGGATTACATTTTGCTCTCTGTAACACTCATATAAAGCTAGAAGAGCTACATATTAAATAAAAAGGCTTCGCTGAGGAGAATATTCATCTTGACTAAAAATGCATTTCCTAGATGAAATGTCTTTGGGTTTACTCCCCATGAACTTGAAAACAGAACCAGGGCCAAATACTGAATCTCTTGTATGCTCTAAATTTTTTTCTTAGGTATCGTAGAGTCATACAACTGCTTAAGTTGGAAAAGACCTTTTAATATCATTGGGTCCGATGGAAACGTAACACTGCCAAGTCTATCACTAAACCATGTTCCTAAGTGCCACATCTACAGGTGTTTTAAATACCTCCAGGGCATTTAACCCTGAGCAGTCTCTTCCAATGCTTGGCAACCTTTCAGAGAAGAAATGTTTCCTAATATCCAAACTAAACCTCCCCTAGCAGAAATTGAGGCCTTTCCTGTTTTCTTATTGTTTATTATATGAGAGAATAGACCATGAAGAGTGAAAGGCCACAGCTGTTTTTTTTTCAAACAAGTGATATTTTTCTGAAAGTGAAATCTAGCCACTTAATGAATCCTCAAACAATGCATTTTAAGAAATTCCCATAAAAACAAAAAACAAAAAACAAAAAACAAAAAAAA
>WEKY01007076.1:49469-60644 GCA_013390045.1 Picathartes gymnocephalus | reverse complement strand
AAAAAATCACATTTCTTAATTTCCCCTTTTCCACATGTTGCTAACTGATTTCCCTGCTGCTCATCCATGTGGTCACAGCAATCTGGCCAGGGGAGATCCTGAGGACGTCAGGAGGGGCTGCAGGGTCCAGGGGTGAGCCCATGGACAATGGGAGCCCTGAAGGTTCTTCCTTGATTTAAGGAAAGTGTTTGGAGCTGGCGGGGCAGGAGTGGAATTACACCAATCCTGTAGGTCAACACATTGTGCAAAAGTTGTGTCTTAGATGGGGTATTGGTTTTTACAAATACAAAAAGCCCTAAAGCCTGAGAATGAGAGCAATGGGATACACCTGACAAAATCTGGTGAGTGCCTGTTTGCCAAGAGAAGTGCAAAGGAGGACTGAGACATGCTGGGACAGGTTGCAGCTGGATGCCTGCAATGAAGAGGTACAAGCTTTTCAGGAAATATTGTTGGGGAAGATTAGAAGCGGGGGGGCTGGAGGAGGTGCTCTCTGTATGAAATAGCAGCTCAGTTATAAGGAGCTTTTGTATAGGGCATACAAGAGGCTAAGGAAGAGCTCATGGGTCAAGACCAGAAGAGAGGTAAGTGATGGTGGCATTGTGGTAGGAGTCTGTGGTCAGAAACCTGATATTCTTGGTTGGTCAGCAGACAAATCCTTCTTTAAATAACTCCGGTAAGTTTCTGGATTGCTGTCAATGACAGAGCTGTCATTCAGGGGGTACTAGACAGGGTGGAGCAGTGGGCCACAAGAACCCCATACAATTAAAGAAAAGATGGAAAGCACTCACCTGAGAAGGAAGAACCTTCTGCAGTGGTACAGGCTGGGTCTGCTTGGGGAGAAGCTCTGCTTAAAACTGTTGAACTCTTGAATGGTGACACACAAGCCAGCAGTATGCCCTGGCAGCAAAGATGGCCAACAGTGTCACAGCATACATTAAGAGAATCATGGCCAGTAGACAGAGGGAAAGAGACTATCCTCCTCTTCTTGGTGTTTGTTAAACCTTGTTCTATTCTGTACTGGTGTGGCCACACCTTGTGTACTGTGTGCAGTTTTGGTCACCACAATATAAGAAAGACATTAAGCTATTAGAGAGTGTCCAAAAGAGGCCATGGGAATGGTGAAGGGTCTGGAGGTGAAGCTGTATGAGGAGCAGCTGAGATCTCTAGGTCTGTTCAGCCTGGAGGAGACTGAGGGGAGACCTCATTGGGGTTTTTACATCCTCATGTAAAAGGTGCAGGTACTGCTGTCTTCATTCTCATGACCAGTGAGAGGATTCAAGAAAATGGCAGGAAGCTGAGTCAGGGGAGGTGGAGGTTGGATATCAGGAAAAGGTTCTTCACCCAGAGGGGAGCTGGGCACTGGAACAGGCTCCCCAGGGAAGTGGTCACAGCACCAAACCTAACAGAGTTCAAGAAGCATTTGGACAATACTCTCAAGCACATGGTATGATTCTTGGGGTGTCCTGTGCAGAGCCAGGAGTTGATGATTCTGATGAGTCCCTTGCAGCTCAGCATGTTCTATGATTCTGTAACACAGCATCCAATTTTAGGCCCTCAGTATGAGAAAGACCTCAACAAATTAGGATGAGTTACCTGAAGCTGCCAAATGTTTGGAGGCTGAGCACTGATCCTATGAGGAAAAGCTGAGAAAACTGGGATTACTCAACCTGGAGAAGAGATGGCTTCAGGGGAACAAAAGTGCAGACCCTAGTGCTTACATGGAGGCTGTTAAGGCCACAGTCTCTCCACAGTGCTTCCTGGTGGGAGGATGAGAGGTAAAACTGTAAGTTGAAAGATAGGTTTAAATTCTTTATAAGGAGAAGCTTTTCCTCCATGAGGATAATCCAGCAATGTATCAAGTTGCCCAGTGATAACTTCTTTCTCTGGTGATTTTCAAGACCAGACTAGGTAAGCCCCTAAACAACTGGTCTCATTCCATGTCTGGGCCTGCTTTGAGTGGAAGGTTAAACTGGAGACCTACTCAGGTCCTTTCATACCTGAATTACACTATAAGTCTGTGATTCTAATAGAGAAATAGTGAGAATACCAATTTTTGAAGCTTTAATACTCATTCTGGAAAGGCTTAAAGTGACTTCAGTTAGTGCCAGGCAGGCTTCATCTCCAGTGATTCAAGCACCTAATTTCCACTGATTTCTAAGTGAAGGAGGCACTTTGGTAGGTTTGAGGAATTTGGACTAGGGGTAAAAAACCTTAAAAAAAACCCCAACACAAACAAACAAACAAAAAAACCCCAAAAAAACCCACAAAACAAAAAACAAAACCAACAAACAAAAAAATCCAAAACCCACAAAAACAACCCAACCTAATTGTACTTATGTCAGTGCTCTTTTACTTATCTTTTCTAAGAAAAGAAGTGGATGGAGAGGGAAATCAGCTGCCTGATCCTGTAGAACTCTTGAAATAGACAAAAAGAGAAATCTCAATACCTCTCCCCAGCACTGTATATTCATTGTACATGTACTCTCAACCAAGCATTCAGAAAAACTGGTTACCTGTAAGGTTCTGATAATTTTCTACTGATTTTATATCACATCATCACATACAGAAAGAAAACCCATTCACAAATATGGATATCTGAAAAAATGCATTCCATCCATTTGCTTGTCTTTCTCCTACAGGCAAAGCAAACCAGCTATTTACTAGGCAAAACAGTTTTCTTCTTGTCGTCAATATTAACAGGAACACTTTAAACTAAATCTGCCACTTTGTGGGAGATCAATGTAAGGAAAATAAGACCAGCAGGAAAATTGGAAGACGGCAGTAGGAAAGCAGAATTTGTTTCCTAATTACTGCCATGCTATTACCTTAGATACATTTATTCAGAGTCTAGGAAGTAATTCTGTTAGGCTCAGAGGTCATCATAGGTGTAAAGAATACATCATAGGTGTAAGGGTGTGAGGAAAATTTTTTGACCGCTGAGCAAACAGGAAACTGATACTTTAACCATTATCCATGGCTTAAATACTCTTAAAAGTGGTGACATGGCATTGGGAAGAGTGTATGTATGGGTTTAAGCGTCTCAAAGTTGTAGAAGACTGATTTTCTAGAAAACAGTATAAGGCCCCACATCAAAATGTAGGTAGGTATATGTCATGGCTGAACACAAAGGTGAATAAACACCGTTGTAGAGGAAAGATTCTGCTTTTTCTGCTTTGGGCAGGGAAAATAGGAGTAATTTAAACACACCCTCCCTGCCCCCAACATTTAAAAAATCTTTAAGAGAGAGGTTGAAGGACTCATCCTGTTTTAAGACTACAACATGACCCTAAGAAAAAGCACAGAAAGAAAGGTGACTGGACTGAGTGAAAACCTTGGAATGTCAGGTTTATTTTTTCTCTGGAAGTTGACTTCTTTATCTAGGGACTTTGCAAATTCTCTGTAAAAGCCGAACATATCAAATAAATCAAAATGAATGAACAACTAACTTGTGCTTCTAATTGCCTTGCTATGAGCAAGCTGGTCAAAAAGGTTAATTAGCATTATAAAGTGGCCCATGATTTTGGTAAAATGATTTAGATGTGGGAAGTCCTGTTCCCTGTATTCAGGTGTGGGCAGGGACAGTTAAGCTCTAGTGAATGAACTTACTCCTGACACACCTGTGAACAGAACTCTGAATTTTTAAAATGGTCTAGAAGGTTAAAGCATTGGAGAAGATAAGGCAAAAAACATTAGTATCTTGAAAGACTCTTAGCAACCTACCAAACTGAAACACAGGGAAGAATCTGGAGCAGTTAGCTTAGACAATAAACGTCTGTACCTGCAACCATGTGTAGACCTTCAAAGTTTGTAGTTATATTTTGGGGCTGCCCTATTAGTTTGTCTGAGATGTGATAAGGTTCTCAGACGTTTCTTTGCTGCACTTTAGACCCTCAAACACCTAGTAAGAACGATCACTACTGAAATCACATAAGCATTCTGAAAACTACAGTATTAACAGGCAAGTCTGGCTCTATATATTTTATGTGAAGAAAATTACTACTTATAACTGACAGGGACTAAGACTGTAGTTACTAAGTTGTCTTTGATTAGATAATTATTGAATTATAGCTTTTGTTACCTGCAATTTAAAATACTTGGACAAGTGATGTAACAAACTCTAGTAATAGCTGACCAGGAAAGTACCCAGCACCAGATACATTGTAGTAATTTAAAACCAGAAGGAAGTGATGTTTCCTCCCTTGGTGTATATATAAAACCAATTCCTAAAGTGTAAAAACAAGCCACTCATGTGCCTCATGATCCTATCAAGTTAATTTAACTATGTTGTTCTCATATGGGTTTATTAGGAGTATGCCATGACATATTTGTGTTTGTGACCAAACCCCAACATAATAGAACTGCAACACTTCTCTCCAAGAGATCTGACTTGAAGATGCCTAAGCTCATTTTCTGCTAATATTAATCTCTATGATAATGCTGATGGGAAGTGAAGTGGTGCAGTTCAAGGAATCCTGGAAACAAACCAATAAATATATCCTCTTTTAAGGACGGTATTTTCTGTTTCCTTTGTGAGTCACTTTTTGCATGTGCTGAATTTTCACAAATGCATGAAAGACAATCATAATCTGATATGAATGAGCCAAAAAGAGTGTGGTTCCTTTGGATGAGAAAGGCTGAACAAATACTATTTTCACTAACAGTGGTCTACACTGTTCTGCAACAGTGGAAGTCAGGAAAGGACACACTCTTCTAAGAAAACATTTGTAGTGAAAGATGGATCTTCCTGATCTCTGTAAGGAATGGTTTTCCTTCTTCCCTACTATTCCTTCTTCAGCTTATCAAGGTTACCACCAGATCTGTGTGGGTTTAAAAACCCTATTCTTTCATCTAACCCTGCAACACCTGTGTTAAATAAAAATGTCAGCAGGTTGAATTTCCTCTACTTGTTTTTGGTATTGAAGGTTAGAGTGTCCAGCTATCCCACTGCTGCTTAGCCATCTCTTCTCAATATTCTCCTTAATTATGACTATTGCAGAACTCTTGAGGGACATGGTAAAATATTGAAAACCTTTAATGACTTTTTCTTCTTCCACACCTCCCTTCTGGATTCATCCAGTTCAGTAGAGCTGTAATTTTTAATAGTTGGACTTAGATGAAAAGGAGAATGACCTTTGTCCTTCTCCGGGAGAAGATGAAGACAGATCAGATTAACTACTGCCTTGGCTAGTCTGGTTTACAGAGAGTAATGAAGGAGATACCATAGAATTGGAGCCTCCTGTGATGGTTTCCTGAGCTAACAGCTGCTTGCTTGAAGGAAGGATGAGAGGTATAATGATTTAGACCAGCAAACACCCCTTAATAGTTCATATTAGCCAGGGGGGACATTTGTCCACCTTCTAGGACATATGTTCAGTCGATGCATGCTATTACACAGAAATGAAAGAAAATATGAAAGACAGTGACGTGACAGATGGCTGCTTATGGCAGACAATGGCTTGAATGTTCTGACACAGCTTAAAGAAAACAAACACATGAAGTGACTTTACTAAAGGAATACTGTAAAATACTGCCATCTTATATCATACCCTCAATAAGCCTTTTAACATTGTTTGTTTCTTTATTTCAGATTTTCTGAGGTTATTACATAGAATTACTTTGAACTCAACAATTTCAGAATTGAGTGGTAAAATAACCACTGTCAACAGAATATTCCTTGGAGGATTTATGTTTAGAAATAGCTTTTTCTTTCAGAAATTCTGGTCTGAAATAGTCCTAGCTTTTACTTTACGAAGTGACTGCTTTAGAATCCAGCTGGGTAGAAGAAAATTATTTCCATACCTAAATTCATTCTGTGAGTGTCATGGGAATTCCTGGAATATCTTAAAGAGGAATGAGCTTTTGTGCAGTATTTTATAGTTGGACTTGCAAGATACAAATCTGTGTCCAAAAGACCAGTGGTCTCTGCAGGGATTTTGCTTGTGCACTTGCTCTTATACCTGTTCCAAACTGATTGACTTTATTTACACTCATTATTGTTCTTCCTCAACTGATATAGCACATGAGCACATGTGAATAAAGGCCTGTTCTTGGGGTTCAAGAAAAATAAAAAAGATCATAATAGCAATTATAAATGAGAACGGGTAAAAACTGTGCAGAGGTTAAATCTAGTTACTGAGCATTTGAGGTATGCCTCTTTGCCTTCTTTGACGTGCTTGCTCTCCTGTCTCCAAATAGAATGTATTTTTGTTTTTCTCATCTTTCCACGTGGGTGATATCCAACAGATCATCTTCCAAAGAGATGGCAATTTTTAAAAATACTGCTATTTGAAAAATGACCTGGTGGATCTCTATGCACTATAGCAGAATCACACATTTACTATTGAGACTCTACTTGTATGTGTTTTCCTTCCATGTTTTACAAATAGAAGATCAGAACTCACCCTAACTGCACTGTAAATGGATTTATTTAGAATTCAGCCTTTCTGGCAATAACTAATATTCAGTTACTAAACTACTGTGCCCTGTTGGATTAATTATATCTGAGTGCTCATGAAATTTGCTTGATTAACCCACATAAAATGTAAGCACTGTTGTAAGCACATGAAGCAGCAGTATGGGTTATTTTGAATTCAGACAAGTTCATAGTCTTTTTTTCTAAATTAAAACATGATCAAATTTCAATGAATCACTGACAGTGACTAAAAGCTTAAAATGGAAAAAAAATTATAGTTCTGTATGGAACAACTGTACAATTCAGAGACCATATGCGGACTGTGACATTGACAGATGTGTTCCTTGGTCTATTATAAGGATAACTTAATTGAGAAAATAAAGATACAATGTTTATTTCCCTCATGACTTGCCAGATTTCTATAATGTAAGAAACACTTTTTTAGTACAATAACAATATTAATTATTGCAAAAATGATACCAAAAAAGTAACTTGTTCTGTATTTGCCATTCTTAGACCCTGTTCTTAAGACTTGGAATGAAGTTTCTGGAGACATTGTTCGTGTTTTTCTCAGCAGTTTGCTAATTAAACTGTACACCCTCTGATGATTTGTTCATCAGATTGACTACAAGTATGTTGAAATGTAGTCTGAGCATTATTTGCTTCTAAGTACGAAGCAAATGAAGACCTCACTTAAGTACAGATTTTGTATCTCATCCAGTTATCTGAACTTAAAACCATTTAAATATGACCATTGGTCATTAAATACGACCAATGCAAAAACAAAAACAAAAAAAGAATTGCCTGTGTTTCCAGAGCTATTACTGAGTCTGAGGGCTATAGGCCTTCTACAAAAGGTTTTGCTTTCATTACTCAGTTCCTTTCCTCATGACTCAGTATTGACACAGTCATTTTAACTTTCAAAGATGCAGTTGAAGGTCCATGGTAAGGAGTGTCATCGGTGCCAATCTTTCTAAAGGTGGAGTACAATAGAGAAAAGGGACAGATAAATTTTACTGTGTAATTCTAGCATTCAGTCATGTTTGAAGTCTCTCCTAATAATTCATTCATGTTTGAAAATGGTATCCAAATATGCTTTCATATTTCTTTTTGGGCTTATCACAACTGAGATTTGTTTTAAATAGGAAATTTGGAGGTATTTCCTCATAGATATGAGACAAGCTTTGCACACAGATTGTTGAAACAAAATTGCAGGAGCTGATCAGATAAAGGATGAAACCTATCACAACTGGAAGGTGTTTTGTGGAAGTGCATGCACTCCTGGAACCCTACCAAACTGTCCCCTAGCCTTCAGCCTGTTTAGGAGATCCCATACTAAAGCTAGACTTACGTGTTATTAAATTACTTACTAATAAATTAATTGAAATTTGATTTTTTTTTTTTTTTGGTTTATGTTATGCTGCTGATGTAGTTATGATTGAGAGTTTAAGGCTGCGAGTAGAGCAAGAATTGTCAGAAAGATCCTGTTCTAGAGAAACAGGTACAGCTGCAATAAAACTCAGACTTCCCTGTGGTCTTCAAAATACGAGTCATGGAACAAAACTTAATAGTTTTATTTTTCATAATAATTATTTTTAATTTTTAATGGATGTTGCACATAACAAACTCAATAGAAATTGTTATTTCTTAGCACATGACAAATTTTACCACATTATATCTAAGGCTAATTTTATGGTATCTCATAAGCAGTAGTTTTTGTGTCATGCTAGGGTTAATAGAATCCTCCTCTTCCTCCCTTTCCTCCCTCTTCTCCCCAAGTTCCAATCAGCTCTTTCTCTCAAGTTGTCTAATTATTTAAGATAATCAAGCTAAGCTCAGACCAACTAAACTGTAAGGCTTCTGCCTTTTTTCCAACTGTGTGCTTTAAAGCTGTCCTTTTTCCCCAACCATGCAAGAGTTTTTTTTTTGTCAGTAAAGCTAATACTTTTCCAAAAAGGCTTGTCTGTACTGAAAATTAAAAAAAAAAATTCCTCATTTCTTTCCATGTTTTCCTAGATGCTTCTTGACCAAAAATTGCTATCCTTTCAATATGAAACAGTTTGTATCCTTTCAAATTAAAATTTTGCTTCTGCTTCCCTCCCACTCCACTCCTAATTTGTATTTTTCCTTTTCTTTTGTATGTTTGTTTCATTATTCTTTGAGAACAGGTTATTTTGTGAGAAAACCTCAAAATGGTATCTCAGTTGAGAGGTAAATGACTCTTTAGCAAGGTCACGGACACACCTTAATGCCTCTAGCATGGCACAGAGCATATAATGATCTTTGAAAATTTCACCATTCTAATTGGTGTTTCTTCTGTGAGGAAGTGGGGGAAATGGGAAAAACAGATTATTTTGCTATGGTTTTGGTTATACTCTTTGCTGTAATAACAGAAAACAACACTAAAAAGCACAAATATTTTAAAATAATTTCTAATGAATTGCTAATAAATCTGCTTTCAATTATCTTTACTACTCTGCTTAGTGTACACCAGTGTTATTTTGGCAATTAATTGCAAATATATTCCTTTCTTATTGACAAGACCATTTTTAGAATTGTAAACAGCTTTACTCTTTCACAAAATGCAACATTTGCCTTTCAAAGGAAAGTGTCACTTGGCCCATATGAATTATGACTATTGGGCATGATAAAAAGCTTAATTCCTTGCAATTCACCTTTGAAAATAAATAATGTCACCAAGCTATTCACATAGGAAATTGTGCTTTTAGATGATAATTCCACTGTAGGATTTTGGAAATTTTGGATACAGTAGAGAGAGTCTTGGGTTGGATCTTGTGCCACAGAAGCCAACAGTGATTTCATTACTGTCTTGGTTTAGAGACAAGCCAAGGAGGAAATCGCTCTAGAATGAGTGTTTCCTCTAAAGAAAAGAGTCTCAGCAATCCCTACCTGCCAAGAAATTAATATTAGTGGGTGAAAGTGAGAAAAACAAACCATTTACTGGCAAACAGAGTACCCACAAAGAACAGAAAAAAATGAATAAATGCTAGGTAGAAGCCGCATGGGACTGAGGTTGGTGCCAAGCGGACAGGTGTGGATGGAGCCATGTTGGGGCAATGCTGTGCTCCCCTTGGCGTGGCTTTTGCAGCTGCAGTGTGCCTGGAGCTCTGGGCTTTGTGGTTTTCTGAATCCCTATCCTAGTCACAACCCTAACCCTAATTTCTTAAAGAATAAACCCAAGTTTATTCCTGTTACAGTTATTCCTGTAACTTGATCTAAACATGATTTTGCTGAGCACACAAAATGTTAAGTAAGAGAAAGAGAAGGAGCCTGAAACCTTTTGCTGGACAATAGACAGTATTAAAAAAATAACTCCATCTTGACTTTTGAACTTAGAGTGCTTCTTTCATGGTAATATAATATTTTATTAATAGCAATAGAGCAGATAGATAAATGGAATATTTTCATGTTGCTCAAATAACAATTCTTATCAAAATGCAGTCTGAGCTAGTGAAATATTTGCAATACAGAGGAAGTTCACACATATCAAAATAAAACAGACCTTAAGTGACAGTTTTTTTACCATTGGGCAGGGAAATTCTGATTATAATGTTTTTACTAAAAAACCAAATCCTTCTTATATAATTGCAGATTATATCCATACTAAACCTAGAGCATAGTCTAATATTTGTGGGAAGATAAACTTAGTAGTACCTACAAAAAGAATGGAACAGAGAAAGTGTGATGATACAGGAATGAAACTGGGATGCTTCTTCTTTCATTATATATTCCTGAAGGTCAATATGGGAGAAAAGTATCCTACAGTTTTCAGTTAAGCTCCTGATTTCCCTCTCCTATCCATAACACTTAGGCAATTTAATTTGTCATAGCAGGGCTCTAGAGGTGATCCTTGAAAATGTAGCATGCTAGTTTGCTCAGACTGAGTTTGTTTCAGCATATTTGAAAAAGTATTCCCATCTTGGTAAGTGCCAAGAAGGGTCAATTTTAGTTTAGTGGATAATTTAAGGTTCACTGAGGAGCAGTTTGAAGATATGCATCTTTAGGTTATGCAAGAGTTTATGAGTGTTTGTTGGAGAAAGTAAAATTAAGGAAGTAAGCAATGGCACTAAATTTTTTCAATTCTTGTGGCAGGACTAATAATTCTCTATGTTAAGTTGTATTATTGCTCAACAGAAGGAAAAATTTCTGTCAATCACTAGGATTAAAGCTGGATGCTGAAAGATGAATTTCTGGATAGAGAGGAGTAAGGAGTAAAGAAACTGAGATATATTCTGAGTAAATCAATTGAAATGAACATGCTACTCGGAAATGTCCTAGTTTTCAGTGTTAGTTTACAACAACTTGAAAAAATGAGTTTTCAGTGACTTGAACTAATTATTTTTTAATGATGAGATTGTGATTGCTACGATTGTTCGACCCTATAACATTAGCTTAATGAAATTTACTTTTTTATTTCTTATTTCATAGAAATACAGTATTTAAGAACTCTATATTCATTGAAGTACTTACATCTGATGCACAAATAAAAGCACAAACCCTAGAATTTATATTAATAAGGATATATGCTTTTATCAATCAAAATAGAATCTCTCTGCACAGATTGAAAACTTATGACTCCTAAGTAAACTTAAATTGACAATGCCAGTACTTTGAATTTTTTTCTACATAGATAATTTGGCTCTGTAGAGCAATAGAAAGGCATATATCACATTCTGAAATTGGGAAAAATTTAGTTAAACCACTTAAAAAAATCCTTAAATCCATATCAGCTCTTTCCCCCC
>WEKY01007076.1:23790-49412 GCA_013390045.1 Picathartes gymnocephalus | reverse complement strand
AGCCCCTCCCCCCCCCCCCACCAACCCACCCACCCCCAAAAAAACCCACCAAAAAAACCAAACCCAAAAAACATACAAAAAGCCCCTCCAAACTACCAAAAAAATTCAAATCAAAACACAAAAAAACCTAACCTCATATAACTATTTCATTCAAAATAAATGAGAAATTCTTAGGAACTCAGGTGCTATTCTGTACATTTTTTTCCCTATGGAGTTTTAAAAATGCATGCAGAAATAGACTTCAACAATTCTTCTGTTCAGAAAGTTAATAATGTCTGTCTTCTACCTTTGATAATACAGTGACTTAGATGTGAATTAACCCTGTTTTATCTTGCTGTGTCATATAAACATGTGTATACTCTTGTTCCTGTGTGCATATACACTCTGTTTGTTCTTCTACAAACTCTCTTTAGTCATCTGGTAATCTTATTCAGTTTTTTCCAATTCTTATTGAAGATTTTTACTTGATTTTAGAAGTTTTCGTGGAAGTATCCTTAGAACCTGGGAAAATTCTTGGTCACCAGGAATCCAGAGGGACCAGAGGTAGATATTTTTAAAAGCATAGCCAGCTATCTGAAACATAATCCTGTAACTATACCATAGATTTCTGATGATTTTCAGTCTCCCATGTGCACTACTAACTTGTAAAGAGTTCATAATCTCATTATAAAACAGGGCTAGCAGGAGACCAGGAAGATCTGACAGTTAAATCAGAATTCCCATTCACATGCTGATGCACATGCATTGCTTTGCAGAGGAGGTTTCTTTGGTGCTGCAAAGCAAGTTCTCTGGTTGCCTTCTAGGACACTTTTCCTTGTTGAGTATGCAGGCAACATTTTCCTGTTCGTCAGAAGAATGAAGCAAACTCGATTAGATTTGTTCTCAGTCTGGGAGCAGGAAATTAACTTTGAAAATCATTTAAATGTCTTGCCTGGGGAGGGCCTTTTGCCACTTTGAGTTCAATAGTTCAATTTGACAGAGCTCTTTGCCAGACTTCTAATTATGATAGGTAGGTGTAAGGGATGAAAAGGAAGTGGCATTTTTGGATTTATATTCGCTGAACTATTATATTTAGTTTTCTGTGTGTTTTTGTTCTGCTGTTATCAGAAAAACCTGCTCTGATGGGTAATTCTGGTAAAGAGGCTTATGGCCCCATTAGCGTGCAGTCAAGCATACTTGAAGAAGGACACCCAGCTGAAGACCTGATGCTTCACAGGTGTTGTGGGGCTTTTCACTTTTGACAAGCTTTAGTCTGATTTTATGGACTGAATGCTTTACCCCGTGTTTCTGTGTTTCCGTCATTGGCAGAGGCAGACAGCATTCACAACTGCTTCATTTATGTTTAGGTACAGAAATTTTTTGTTTAACTCCATTCACTATATTCCCATGCAACATGCCAGTTGTGATTAATGGGCAATACCCAAAGAAAAATAAAGTATAATCATAGAATCATAGAATTATTTGGGTTGGAAGGGACCTTTAGAGGTCATCTAGTCCAACACTTATGTACATTCAGGTTCTTCAGCTGCTCACGAACCTGATCGAGTCTTACAGTGGGAAGCACTTTGCTCCCTCAGTTGCCATCCTGCTGTGCAATGTCTTCAGAGGTGTGAAAAGAGGTTGCTATTGAAGACTGAGGCAAGAAGCTTACCTCAGCCTTTTTGTTTGCAGTTTGTCAGTCTTGCTGATCTGATGGGCTATACTTACTTTGACCTTCCTTTTCTATGGCTGACATACCTGTAGAAGCCCTTCTTATTACTCTTTGCATCTCTTGCCAAGTTCAGCTCCATCAACATCTTGGCCTTCCTGACCTCATCCCTACATAACCAGGCAGCATTCCTATACTATTCCCAGAATTATTATCCTTGCTTTTACTGTCTGAGTATTTCCTTCTTGCCCTTTGATTTGTCCAGCAAGTCTCAAATCAGCAATGCCAGACTCTTGCTTTTCTTGTCTGATTTCTTATAACTGAGGATCCAGAGCTTTTGCAGTCTATGGAATACATCACTGAGGATCTGTCAGCTCTGTTCTGCTCCCTTATCCTGAGGACAGTTTCTCATTAGTACCTATTCACTAGCTCCTTGAACATCTGAAAGTTATCTTTCCTAAAATTCAGGGTCGTGACTTTGCTCTTCACATGGTCCATATCCCTCAGGACTGTGAACTCCACCACTGCATGATCACTGCAGCCCAGGCTGCCTCCAGTCTTGTGAGTGAGGCCCAGTTAGCTCACTTACATTTGTGACCATCAGTCCTGTATTTCATCCCCTCCACTAAGGCTGTCTATTGCCTGAATTAAGAAGTTACCCTTCATGCTTTCCAGGAGTCTCCTGGATTGCCTACATCTCATTGTGCAACCTTGCCAGCAGATGTTGGGGTGGTGGAAGGCCTGAGAGCCTGTGAGCATGATGCCTCCTGGAGCTGCAGCAAGAAGGCTTCCTCTGTAGGGTCCCCTTGACAGAGATCAGCCACAAGGTTCCCTTTGTTGCTTCTGTCTCAAATTCTTACTGGCAAGCTTTCAACCTGCTTAGAGCTATTCCTCAGGGACAGTTCTTCATACTGTATCCATTTCTTGGTGCAGAGGGCAACTACTCCACCCTTCTTTCCTCCCCTGTCTCTTCTGAAGAGTCTGTAGCTGTTGATAGCCACATTCCTGTCATGGAATTCATCCCACCAAGTTTCAGTAGTGGAAACTAGGTCATAGGTAGTACAAGCGCAGGTAACATGTTGTGGGAGCTATGAAATTAAATAAAACTAGGTTTTGGATGGCAAATGTCCTGATAGTTTTGGTCAAGTTAAGCATTACCTTCTGACATAGTGCTGTGATCCTCTGAAACAAAAACTGTGAGTGATAATATTTGGCATCACTATAGTTGGAACCATTTAGGCTGTAAAAGACCTTTCAGATCATTGAGTCCAACCATCTGCCTCCTTTCATATCCTGAAACTCCTTGCAGTTTCAAAGAAAGAATAATTTTACTTGCGGGTTTTGTATCAGTTTTGTTGTTGTTGTTGTTGTTATTTTTCTTTTTTTTAAGACAAGTTTATGTATTCTCTTCTAGAATATGAACATATGAATTGACTAAGAAAACATCCTGATGTGAAGGAAGTGAGTCTTCCACTTGTAGTGCAGTTTACATGAAAACTCCAGTGAGGGATGAGAGGTAAGAAGCACAGCTCATTAGTGTTCCTACTTTTAGTGAAGATGGTTTCATACTTTTTTGGAGCTGCCACTTTTTGATGTCTGATTGTCTGCGTATGGTGTGGAGGATTGTATCTAACAGTAGGTGGAATTTCAACAGACTCCTAATATCTGAGGCTGAAGTCTTCCATTGCAATAATCATTTTCCATCATGAATATAGCTGTGAATTCCAGAATGCATCAGATAATTCCTTGGTTCTCTGACAACTTGAATCATAATTGCCCTCAGTATTTATCTATCATTAACTTAATTCCACACTTTTTTAGAGAAATGCAGTCTCTGAGATACATTCTCAGTTTGATCAAAATTAAATGGAAAGTATATAGACCAAATTTACAGCAGACTGCACCAGTTATTTGTCTCAGCTATTTGCCAATGACTTATAAATAAGTTAATCTGAGACTGTAAATGTTTAGGTAGCAGAAATACCAGATGCAGCTGTAGTATGAAAGGTGAGATGGCAACAGCAACAATAACAAGCCAAACACCATTATGGTAAAGGACTGTGAAGTTCAAAGATGACAGACAAACACAGCACTTTCCACTAACAGGCAGAAAGGAGAGAGGTTGAGTCAAGTGCTTCTACATGGTGAAAGTCCTGATATGGCAGCAATATGAGAGCTGTGAGGGAGAAAGCAGTCATTAGACATGATGTGGAGAGGTGTCTTGTAAGACTGAAGAGGAGGTTGATGACAGTGGAGGGTCTTTATACGCTTGTTGCAATAAAAATCAGAGTAAGGCTTATCAAAATATCTGTGTACACAAAGGTGTCTTGAGGACAGGAAGAAATATTAACTGAGCATTTACTTGCTTGTCACTGGTTACACAATCTAGTCAGTAATATTTACTCTCATTTTACTCTCATTTAGTAATTTTTTTTCTCTGATTAAAGTAATCTATCTCGTAGTCCCACTCTGCTAAGGGGTTAACAATAGTAGAGCTGCTTCTCAAGGGAGGATGAGCCAGGAGTTGAGGCTGGGCAACCGTGGCATAAGCAAAGAATGTGAAATTGCTGACCAGAAAAAATTATAGCAAGACTGGTAATGGGAAAAGGTCCATCCATAGTCCTAGACAAGGTGAGACAATGAGTCATGTTTAGGGTCCAGCCAGGAAAACCTGGGGACAAGTCTGGAAATCTGGCTGTAGTGGAGGACTGAGGGCTGTCCAGAAGGCAGAGCCAGGGGTGGGCCCTGCTGCAGCATCTCTGGTGCAGGGACCAGCAGCCCCAGGCTGGGCTGAAATGTGCTCCTGGGCTGCAGACAGGGGGAGTGAAGGTGCTGGGGATCTGCACAGGGACTGAAAGTGATGGTAGCACTCTCAGATCCTGTCAGCTTGACTAAATATCACCTCATTCCGCTGACAATTGTTTTGATTGTAGCTAAGCTATTCTCAGTGCTTATTTTCTGAGTGTTTCTAGCTGCAAGAGTGATTACACTTTTTTACTATGAATGGAGAAGAATCAATACCCAACATTTTGTTAGAACTTTCTTGAGCTTTGAAGAAAGTTACAGGTGGCTCAAAGTCCTGTATTTAATAGCACTCCTCTTTGTGATTAGACTATAAAATATTTATAATCATATTTCTATAGATATATGGTTAGTAATGTAACTCCATTTTGAAATGGGGTTTAAAAGTGGAATAATTACTTATAAAATCCAGCTGTTCCTGCTCATGAATTGTTGTAATACTATGTGCACCACAAAAGTAGCTTAGTCTGTATTCCTTTCCAGGCACCAGACCCTATGTCATGATAATTTCAGTGTGTGATTTTGAAAACCTTAATTGTACATTAAAAAACGCTCTAGAACAGGAAAACAACATAGATAGCAGTGGATGTAAAATATAACCAGATAGGTTTGTCACCCTCCACTTAGCTTGCCACATCCCCACTTTCCAGCTTCTGAGCTAGCACTCTGACAAGGAAGAGCAGGTACTGTGCATGAGCTTGCTGAGATGCAGTGCCAGTATTTAGAAAGGGGCAGGAAATGCTTTATCTGAACTGAATCTCTTTAAGCCCAGAAACAGTCTAGCTTCTTTTTCTTCCAGTGCTAAACACTAGAAATAACTGTTTGAAGAGGTAATTTCTTGTTTTAGTAATTTATCCCTTGTCCCTTTAATGAAGTAGATTTTCTGTGGATTGTTCTGGCTTTGTACGACAAATTAATTTTGCAAATACAAAATAAAATAATTTGTGTGACAGACAAACCCCAGCATTTCATATTTTCCAATTTGTTCAATGCTTTTGATTTTAACAGAGGCACTTCACAGAATTTCTGGGTCATACAGAAGCAAAGCCACTTTTACCATTAATAGGGATGAGACCATTGGTTACACTTTTTATTTAAAAATTTAACAAGCAAGCAAACTGTAGAAGGAGACATGGTTTGGAGGACCAAAGCATATAAATAGTGATGTTTCCTTTTGGAAGAAACATGGAGAATAATAAAATTCCTGTGTTCCAATCAGAAAGGAGGATAGAACTTTTTTATCCCCTCCTGTATGTATGGGATATACTTACAGTCCTATTGCACAGTCAGAAGATTTTCTTTGTGCTTGGAGCATAAAATTGCCCAAGCAAGCTTTTGTTCTAAAGGTGGAACTTTTACAAATATACAGACTAAAAGGAGGGGGACATAAGTCAACACAAGGGAATAAACTAATTATGGCTGACTGGATCTTGAATATTTATAATGCAGCCAGTAGCAGCTCCCTTTGGGCCCCTTGTTTACCAAGTCTGTTGAATTTATACGCCCTGAGAGGACACATAGTTCTGAAAAGAGCTATATGTGCATAACATCAGATATGGCTGGAATACTTACAGGCTGTAAGGCCTCATTCACTAGGGCTGTGTCTTTCTTAAAAAATACAGATGAGGAGTACCTTTACTGCTGAAAGTGTTTACAGTGGATATCTAAAAAGGAAAATGTAGGAAGCTGAAAAATGGGACCTAATATTTTGACAGAAAAGTTAACCTTTTCTCCCTTGATTATGCAGGATTTTTGCCTCAAAACCGTTTCACCAAGCAAGGCACTAATCCCAACAGCCTGTCAAACCCCACATCACCTTTCTATCACTTTTCCTCATCGCTGGAACATGATGCAGAAAGCAGTATTTTGTCTTTGAGGGCCAGTACAAAAGCAGAGTTTGCATCAATGGCAGAACTGATGGCAGAAACAGACTGAAATGAGACTGCCTTGGTGTAGGATCAAGCATTGCACACCTTCAAACAGGATTTATGAACCATTGTCCGTCCAGGTGGCAAGTGAAATCTGTTTTTCCCATTCCCCTACTATCTATACAGTAAATTGCCAACAAATCTTCCTGTGTGGCCTTTTAAAGTAGGGAAGACCAAGCAGGGGAAAAAGTATTTAAAAGTAACCTTTGAAAAAGAATGACTTTGAAAAATGTAGTTGCACAACAGATTCAATTGATATGAGATTGTGCTGTCAAAAAGCTTTTTCACCCAGAGCTTCTTCAAATACAGCCAGACACTGAGCCAAGTGGAAGTCATAGACATCTGAAATGGGAGCAGAATCATTTGTTAAAAAACCATGGGCAACCAGTGCTGATCCAAAATTCTGGGGTGAGGGTCGTATTTTGAAGGCTTTGGCTCATCACATATTCCATGACTCATCTGCATGGTGGCTCATGAGGGTGTCCTAATTGCGAGCCATTTGGTTGTCAGCTATGATGAGGTGAATGGCATTCCAGCCCGTGCTGCACAGGTAATGAGTTAAAGAGAAAGGAAGTACAGCTTCCTCTTTCTTCTGCTTCATTTTCTCCTCAATCTGTCCCAGCGGATGAGTGGAGGTCCTTGCAAAAGTGGATGATCTGCTCCAGATCTGCAGAGTGAGCTTGTGATGGGCAGATATAGCAACTGCTAACAGGCATAGAGTGGTGGCAGACAGCATCTCTCTGAGGGCAGTGTAAGAGTGAGGAGGGGCTCTGGGGAGTAATCAGCTGCCTGGTGGGCTTTGGGGTGGCACAGTATTGTGTCTCTGCTGGTCAGATGCTGCAGCACCATAGCTCTCTGGGTGACAACCAGGGACAGACTGCACACAACACATATTTTTACTGTAGTTTAACAACCACACTCAGTGATACTGTACTGTATTTGTACACCTGCCCTTGGAAATGTGATTTTTTTTTTCCCAAACAGCCTTCAGAAAGTGTGTTCTGTCATTCAAGATTTTTTTTTAATTTTTGCTGGCAATTACCAAATGCCCTTCAACCGAAACAAACAACTCTATGTCCTTCATGTGTTTGAATGCGGGTGAAGGCATGAGATTTTAAACTGATTTTATTTTACTGAGGAAAAAGGTGTAAATTCTGACAAAAATATCGTTTATGCTACCACCATTGTAAAGGTAGTCTGCACGTTCCTGTTGTTGGAAGACAGTTTGTGAAATATATTCAAAAAGCAGGAAATATTTTACCACTTAATTGTGTTAAGAAGTCTGCCCATTCCTTTCTGATTCATCAATGAACTGAGCTACCTGATAGCCTAAGGCTCAGGCCTACTCAGCACACTAAAATCTCCTATGAATGGTGGGGGGACAAAAGAGCCAAGAAAAGATGATGGACAATGCTAAAATTAGTCCTTCAGAGAGAAGTATGGGTGCCCAGCACAGGTATGTGGTGCAAAACTTTTGGTGTTTGCATATTTCCTTTATGCTTTATTATGTCATATATCACATTGAAAATTTGCCTAGCACACAGTGTGAAATAGTTTACATCCAATATAAAATCAGACCAACAGATTTAGAGAAGCATGCTGGATGAGGAAATGACACTGGGCCTCTCTGCATTAGCTATGTGGAGTGCTACATGCTTCTGAGATCATCCTGATATTTCTGTGACAGCATTGACCTGCTACCTGTGGTTGGTAGTAGAGAGGAAGCACACTGGCTTGCAGTAATAGCAGAAAGCTCGATTATTTTACGGAAATAGCATATAGTCCACAGTTTCACTCAAGAAGTGTTGGACATTTCCAGTTTTAGAAGAGAAAGCTTATATTGTTTGTTTATACTGGTTGGTGTTTGTTTATACTGGTTGGTTTGTCAGCCTTGGTCTCCAAAATTTTCACTTGGTCACCAGTGCATAAAAATCACAAAATTATTTATTTACTCACACAATTCATTTCAAATACAGCCACATTTTGCCTGCTGGTGTTATGATAAATCTGTTATTGTACTCAAGATTTATCCCTCGCCCAAAAGAACAGTGACATTATATTTCACTGGCTATTCCAGCAGAAAACATCAGGCAGAGTATGTGGAATTTTTATGCTTTCTGAAATATGTTAACTATAGCTGCATTCTGGATTTCATTCCCCACACTACACAGGCAAGCTCTACTATGCTTTTCAGGGAAAATAAAGCAGACAATTGCTTGCTTCTGAACTACAAAGTGTGAATGCAGTGCTTATTTTCGCTCTCATTTTGCATCCCAGGAGTAAAAGGAAACTCTTCAATTCATTGCTGAAGTGTGCTAGATGTTTGTTTACTTTGATGAGATGAAAGGATGATATTTCAAAAGTGTGTACCCATATATTCCAATTTTGTAGTTTCTGATGCTGAGAGACTCTGTGTTGGCATTGGGGATAAAGTAATTCATATGCTTTTGGTTTGGTTGTTTATCATTCATGCAGTGTCCCATTGTTAGAATTCCCTGAACCAACTAAGTGTTAATAACTGCTTATTTAAGACTGCTTTTCATAGTCCTCAGTATAGCATAAGAATATGTTATGGTTGTGACTACTCTAATACATTAGTTCCTGAATCTTATTATGGGGCAAATCTTTTAAATGTTTTTTTCTTTCATCTTCTTCAGCTGTGTCAGTAGTAAATTCCAGTTTATTTTCTAGGGGGTATTAGACAACCTACTGAGACAAGACACAGTGAAGTTAATTCTCATTCTAAATGCAATATATTTTAAAACCAATTTCAGTGTTTTCATATGGAGAAAAAGGCGAAGCATAGCAATACCAGACACTTTTAAAATGTAAAACTTCATGTAAAAATTTCAAAGTGCATCCTTGCATTTAGACACCAAATATCTGTCTAAGAAACTAAATCACCCAAATACATAAGAAGGGCAAAACCAGCTGTGTACTGAGTGCAAGAAACAGTGGCAATATTTCAAGGTCAAGTGTGTTGCACGTTGTAAATCTATCATACCTCTTAAAAGTTGCACTTTGCCTATTTTCTTCTCAGTCTGTGTTTATTGTGTTGAATAGCTCATGAATATTCAAGAAAATTGAGTTTGGCAATTGTGAAGAAAGTTATAGAAAGAAGGTGCCTTTTACCTGTTGTGGCACAGTTTTACACTTACCAAATCATAGAACATAAAATAGAATGGTTTGGGTTGGAAGAGACCTTAAAAACAATCAAATTCCAACCCTCATGCTCTGGGCAGGGACACCTTCCACTAGACCAGGTTGCTCAAAGCCCCATCCAACCAGACCTTGAACACTTTCAGGGATGGGGCATCCACAACTTCTCTGAACATCCTGTTCCAGTGCCTCACCACACTCACAGTAAAGAATTTCTTCTGTATATCATTATGGATCAATTTGGAGCTTCAGACAAGCCCTGCCTAAAGCTAAGATTTTTGGCAGCAGCTTGAATCTAGGTGGCCCACACCTAAAATTGTTCCAGCTTGCAAGTTCTAAGCATGGCAGGTCAGGTCTAGTATAAAATGAATTATTTATTGAATAGACAGGAGGTATGAGAAAGGAGGTTTAAACAGTTACTTACTCCACAGTATAAAACACAAGAACTACTAGAAGATTACATTAAAAAGTGCATGGCATTATCAAGGTAGCTATATTATAGCTAGGAAAGAAATAGTATAGATTAAGAGTCAATGTAACTTACCACCAAAATGATGATAATGTTTCCAGGGAATGTGCAGAAGATTTCTGCTTTGTGAAAGTTTGGTGTAGCTTTTATAGTTTGTAAAGTGAAGTGTCTGTCAGTCAGAAATTCCAGCTTATCTTTCTACATCTGCTTCCACAGCAAAATGTTTACTGTCAGCTGAAAACATCAATTCTGTGGCACTGAAATAGCTCACTACAAGACTGTCTTGATTGAACCATTTCACCAAGGCTCATGTGAGACTCCTAAGAGTGAGATGCCCTGAGCTAACAAGCAACAGAGAAGCTTTCCTGTGAGGGGTGTTGAGATACGCTGCCACATATATCTCATCTAAACCTATCTTCTTTCAGTTTAAAGCCATCCCCCCTTGTTCTGTCACTAATGCCCTTGTAAATATGTTCCTTTACAGCTTTCTAGTAGGCCTTTTTGAAATACTGGAACCCTGCTATATGTCTCCTGGATCCTTCTCTTCTCCAAGTTGAACAGCCCCAACTCTCTCAGCCTGTCTTCACTGGAGAGGTACTCCAGCCCTCTGATCATCTTTGTGGCCTCCTCTGGACCTATTCCAAGATGTCCATGTCTTTCTTGTGGTGAGGCCACCAGAGCTGGACTCAGCACTCCAGGAGGGGTCTCATGAGGGCAGAGCAGATGGGCAGAATCACCTCCCTTCACCTACTGGCTGCTCCTCTTTTGATGCAGCACAGGATGCGTTTGGCCATCTGGGCTGGTGAGTGTACATTGCTGGCTCATGTTTCACTTCTTGTCCACCAGCACCCTCAGGTTCTTCTCCTCAAGGATGTTCTTAACCCATTCTCCAGCCAGTCTGTACTTGTGCTTGGCATTGCCCCACCCCATGCAAGACCTCGCACCTGGCTTTGCTGAATTTCATGAGGTTCTCACAGCCCCACCTCTCAATCCTGTCCAGATCTCTCTGGATGTTTTCCCTTCCCTCCAGCCTGTGAATCATGTCACACAGCTTGAGGTTGTCAGCGAACTGCTGAGGGTGCGCTTGATCCCACTGTCCATGTCACTGACAAAGGTGTCAAACAGCATCGGTACCAACCTCTGAGGGATCCCAGCCACCACTGCTCTCCACCTGGACATTGAGTCTTTGACCACAACACCTTGAGTGCAACCATCCAGCCAGTTCTTTGTCCATCTGTTAAATCTGCATCTCTCCAATTGGAGACAAAGAGGTTTGGCACTAAGGAACAGTGCCAAATGCTTTGCATAAATACTAGATCAGTTTTAGTTAAAAATAAAATATGCCCCATCCCCACTTTTTATAGTTTAAAACCCAAGCTCCTCATAGGTGCTTATAAGCAAGACATTTTTCCTTAATCCACTTGTTTTCAGTTGAGGAAATACCATAACATGTACATGTCATGGCACAAGAGGAGAATTATAACTTGGTATCATACAGGAGCTGCATCCAGGAAATAACTTCATTCTCTCCTGTGTATTATATTATCTGTTCAGACATGGGGTTAGATTGGTTGTCACAGCCTTACATATTCCCTCCTCATCTGTTTGCTGTGTTACTAACATCACCTGAATTAGTTTTTGTTTTGTTGTTTAAACATCATTTAAACACATTTAGGCACACTGTACTTACTTCTCATTTTGTTGCACGCTACTGCATACTTGGAAGGGTCAAGTCTAATATAAAATCATTAGGAAATCAGAGAATGTCACAAAAAAAATCTCTGTTTCAATGAGAATGCTGTGCTGTACTGTTTTAGTGAAAATTCCTGAAGCATGAACCTGTTGTTATTCAGACTGAATTTTCTCAAAATCTATGCTTTGACAGAAGAGGTTGTAAATGAGCTGTGATTTTTCTGTCTGCAATATTTTCAAGATTTATTTCAAGTCTCTGTCACCTGTACACTTCCTGTCAAGATAACTGAAGTACACACTCAACTAGTAATTAATAAGAATGCTAGGTAACCATTTGACAAGGATATTTCTAGGTTTTGTGTCAATATAAAATGGATCAAGAGTATCTGCAAAAACCAGTGTGGAAGGAAGAAGAGCAGAAGATTCACTGGTTCAAATTAGCTGAGTAGAGGGTGCGAGTGAGCCATAAGACAGACCACACAGAGCTCAGCCCAAAGCTCTGTTAGTGGCTGGTAGCAGAAGCACAAGGACAGTATCTAAAAGGTAGCAGACACGGAAGGATCTTTCCCTTAGTCCACTTGCTTCTGGCAAAACCCAGTGTCACTACTTCACTAAAGGAATGCTTTATGGTCCTTGGGTAAAGTGGCTGATTGTCACAAGGAAATTCTGCTCGATTCCTTCTGAGCATCAGAGCTACAGGTGATACTTCAGCATCCCAGAGTTCAACATTTACCCAGACCTTCATTTCTATTCCTATCTGCGAGTAGTGGCCAGAATCAAATAGAATTATTTGACTGATACCAAAGATGAGACAGGCTTTTTAGGCTAGTACTGTAATAGCCAAAGAAATTCTACGTGCAGCTCTCTTCCTCATTCTTCAGAACCTAACTGAATTACGGATCTTTGAGAAGATATTTTAAGGGTTTTGTAGAGTGTGTACAGTTGGCATTGAAGTGGCTTTAATGCAGAGAAAAGCTTTAAAGATTTTTCTGATTTTTTAAAGTAAAACAGAATCCAGAAGCTCTTTGTGAGGATAATTACATGGAGAGGGTTTGTCTGAAGGGTGTTTCAGAGAAATAAAATACTCCTCAGATAACACTCTGCAGTTTTTGGAGCTTTTAGCTTCTCTGAGTGAGATGCTTCAATCAGAAATAGGATTATGTAAACCCAGTGCTTGAAAGATCCCATTTTTAGTATATAGAAAGAAATGATTCTGTTTAATGTTTAAGATCACCAAAAAATATGAGCATTACTTGAAAAAGTAGTCTTACAAACCTTCCTTTTCTTAAAATAATAAATTTGACCAGATTTTGCTGAGCCTTGTTACAAAGTTTTGATGATCCGTGGAACTTTAAAGGAGTAGAGAAACAACTGAAACCACTGATAACACCATTAGACATTTATTTGACTTGGGATAAGAAATAAGATGAAGTAAAATTTGGTCTTTCTTTTAATAATACCCAAGTGACAATGCTCAGGACATAACTAGGCTACACTAGAAAAGAGGATCCCTCTTAGAGCACATGAATGCAAGAGTCCAAAAATTGCTCAAAAGAAAAAAAAATTACTATTAAAGGCAAAAGTATTTATGTAACACTATCAAGAAAATTTGAACATTATTGCTTTTTACATAGTGAAAATGTGAATGAATGTTGCAAACAAAAATTGTAGTCGTGGTGTATCATAAATTAAAGAAAAACTTAATTATTTTTATTTCCCATAAGATAACATCAGCCCTAAACAAGTGCTGTTAACAACTCATTTCAGCTCTGGTCTGCTACAGTTAGAGCTTCTGAAGGTCCTGTTGTGCATCCTATTGGCTGAGAAGCTGAGATTTAATGAAAAATTGGTGTATATGGATGAAAAAATTCAGTCAGTTTTGGGGGAGGTAGATGCAATTTAATTTAATTTTTCTTCTTGTGATGTATTAAAAGCCTTCTAAACCACCATAAGATTGTCTGCTTCTTATTCTGGACATTCAAATGATGAAGAGATTCAGTTGCAAGAAGTTTTGTGCTTAAAAGCAAATTATTCCGTAAGATCAAAATGATATAGTGTCTGTCTCCACCCTTCTGTTGATCATGAATCTGGCTTGCCAGAACTCCTTGATTAATAATTACTACAGTTTTAGATGTAATTTCAAAATACTGCTTCGGTCGTTCTAAATGATGAAAATAATTGGAACGTTGCTGAAGTGCTGACTGATAATTCAGATTAGGTTGGCCTTTTGTGTTGGTGTTGCTGATCAGGATAGAATTTATACTAGTAGCTTTTAGGACAACTTTCCTATTTAATACAGTACTTTTATATAAAAAATAAAATGTGTGTAGAAGCTAATAACTTAAGTCGCCTTAATGTGAGGCAGACTTGGCAGCAGTTGAGATATGACAGCAAGGGGAAAGTAACCAGAAAGTATCTGAGTAGTATCTGCACTATACTTACCTTGACTATACTCAGCTCCTTCCTCCTCACACTACCACAGACCATTGCTGGGTAATGTAAGGCAGTTATTTCCAGGCTGGGGCACAAAGACCTGCCACCGGTAAACACTGGAGTAATCCAGTTATGTGATGGGTTTTCAAGAGTTCGAGTTAGCTGAACCCACATTAGTCCATTAAATCATACCATGGTGCTAAATTTTCAAGAGAAACAATTAGTGGTTAATTTCAAGTATGATATTTTAGAAGATGGTATTTGTAAACAAATATGATACCATTTCATTATATAGAAATTATATTTCCAAAAATGGCAGGCTTTGTCACTAAATCAGACTGAATTTAGTATCTTGTGCTCAAGCATCAGGAATAATATCCTTATTTCAAATCTTGTGATACCTGGAGTTCAGGAAAGAGGAACAGAAAATTCTGAGTCATGTATATACGAATTTTGCTAGCACCCGGCACAGACTACACTGTTAGAATTTCAGAATTTAGTGGGTCAGAATTTTTAATTAAAAAATAGAGAGAAATTGGGTATTATAAATGTGAGTTGGGTGTTTTTTTAACTGGGCAGCTTAGTACTTCTTAAGACACAAAACATAAAAGAGGATAAAAGAATCTAATGTGAAAAACCCTCTTAGAGACCCAAACATTCAAATTTTGAAAGGAAATCTTATGACATTATCAATGTTGACTAGAATATTTATAATACATAACTACTCAGTAAGAAATATAGAATAATATAAAAATCTTGTAAGGAGACTGAAAGCACCCTAATTGCAGTCTTCCCTTATCTCCTGTTTGTTTGCCATTGTACAGACATGGCTGTGTTGGGTTCATTTACATCAGTCTGTGTTACTGCCAGTCTTCTTGGCAAAGCAGCACGGGCTACTTTTCCCAACAGCTGTTTGGCTGACAGGAGAATTCCATTCCTTTCCTGTGTTCCTAACTGGAGGGCTTAGGAAATCATCCCTGAGACTCCTTTTGGACAACCAGAAACCAGACCAAATATTCCCCTTGTATTTTCTGTGCTCACATGAGTGGTGAATAAAGAAACTAGGTCTCATTGAAGCGGAAAAACAAATCTAATCCTGTCATCCAGCCTGGATGATGGAAGAAGCCAGAAGGTCTCCCAGGATGGGGAGTCAGGAGTCAAGGATTAAAAAATAATTACAGCAAGAGACTCATGATGAAAGGTGCTCTCAGGAACTTTCTCAACTTCTTTTTAGGTATTGGCAGGAACTGCACTTGATAAGACTACCAGAGCATAGTAAGTCTTTACAAAATCATTTTCCTTAGCTAAAGCTTCTGGCACTTGAAATGGTAAGAGGGTAGCTATAGTTTAGCTCACAAAACTGCTACATTTTAGTCAGAATGCAAGAAAATGTGGAGAGATTTAAAATAAGTAACAGGAATTCAACTTTTGGGGACTGGATTATACTAGGCACATCAATCCTGCTTTTTATTGTTCAGCTCAGTGTCTGAGCATTTTATATAAATAGGGATGCAAGGTAGTTTCTTCTGCCCACTGAATGGCTCAGGCCATTGTGCAGGTAATCAGAACAATGTGGGATATAATTCTGGAATTGCATCAGGGATAGGTGGCTGATGGGATAACAAAGAAACCTAGTTACCTTTGGTCATAGGTCTCTTTAACCCATGGAAAAACTTTGCATCTGAACGTAGTTATGCAGTCCTGTGAAATTTCAGAGTCTGGGCATGAAGTATATTCCACTGACTGTCACCCCTCACCTGCCTCCTCATGTGTTTGTCCTGTTGCAGACACTGCCCATGGACCCTGGGTCACATGTGGTCAGTCAGCAGTGCTTGGGGTCCATGGGCTGGATATATTTTTAATATGTGGTCACAGCAAGGCAGAAAGGTGCCATTAGCTGCATGTGGAGTCAACAGCAGAGCTGTAGGAGCAAAGAAATGTTTCTAACAAGTCCATTTATATATCTGCTGCAGTTTAAAGCAGCAGGTGTTCTTCTGTCATATGAGAATGTGTGTACAGTGTCATGCTGTAGGACTGGATGCAACATTCTTTTCTGTGTTTGGAAAAAACATTCTCCTCGGCTTCAGTGATACATATACAAATCTTCACATCATGGTTTTTAGCTAAGTGCCTCAGCTCCCAGCTCACCTGGATTCCAAAACAGCACACTCACCCTCAAAGACTTCTGAATTATGAAAAAACCTATACTGGCCAGACATGAGCCCTGAGTACTGGTTTGCAACTGTCAGTAATGGGAAATTTTTGTCGTGGTACCTGGCAAAAGTCTGGGTCAGGTGAGCTACCACCTGGCAGTGCCAAGGCCAAGCCCATGGGACAGGACAAGTTTGGGACCTAGCATTTTCTTAGGGATGTAGACACCCGTTCTAGCAGGCCTGATGTTCTGGCACAAAACATCATGGGATCAATTCTGTTTGCTCTTTGAAGGGTGCATTGGCACTTGTCAGTGACCTCAGGAACCTCTACACTGGAGATGTCCTTCATACACAAGTAGTTCTCTCCCTCTAGAGCAGTCCTGAAAGCGAACTGTGGATGGCCAAGGAGGCTTTCAGCAGGCAGACAAATCTTGTTCCTTCCTATTTGTATGGACAATTTGTCGTAAGTCCAGTAATGACAATAGCGTACTTGTTATTATATTCTTTCCTTCCCAACCAAGCTATTTTTGGAAGGTAATGTGCAGCTCAGACTGATGGACCATGCTGCCACAGTCTGATTTCAGTCAAAGGATTTATCTTTTTTATTCCCGCATCGTCTTGTCTTTTTCAGTTCTACCTAATGAGAATGCTCTTGTAGCTCAAGGCAGGAAGAAATCTGTCACGTACACAGCTCTCCCTCCAGCACACCTTCCCCCTCTCTTTGTCTTGCTCTCTCTCCTTTAATTGGGCTAGAGAGAAAACATTTAGCAATTTCTCTCCCTCTTTCCCCTCATTAGGATAACGATGACATTCTGTTTCCAGAGTGTCTGTAGAAGCACAGTACAGCAGCCACTGCTCATTATTAACACTGGAGGAAGCAAAAGCTGGTAGCTTGATTCAGAATTTATGTAGATGCATGTAAATGAGAAGATATTTCCTTGGGATCAGATGTAATACAGAAGTGAAAAATCAATAGGGAGAATTTCAGAATCTTGCTTGGTGGTGTTTTGAGACTCCTATTATCTTATAACCTTGGCGTTTTGAGTGCTGATATTATCTTATAACCTTGTTGTTCCTAATGAAGGTACATTCTTCCTTAGGTAAAATGACACAGACAAACCTTGGGCTTTTTACATAATGTTTTCAGTGCTTTAAGATATTTTGCCTGATTTCATCTATCACTTTTCTAGTTTATTTTTCTCACTGTTATCTATCTATATGCTGACAAACACTTGTGCAATAAATTCAACATTTTTTCCATACACATGAAATTAGAACTGTTCTCTTTCTTTTTATCCAGCCTTCCTACTTTTTATTTACTTCTTTGTTTATTGTCCTTCCTTCCCTCCTGCCTGCCTACCTTTCTTTCTTCACTTTAGAAAAAGGTAGTAATGAGCTCTAATAACACCTGTATACTTCAGTTACTGCAGTTAATTGCAATCAAACTTATCACCCTCTTTTCACTTCTTTTTATTACCATCTAAACATTCTCAAATCCTAGTCACATTACTGACCTATTTGTCTTTAGAGATAAAAAAATTAACCTACAAATAGTAGAGGTTTTTATACACCAAAGGAAAATTAGTTTTTATTGCAGATTTGGACCAGATAGGCTGAGGTGACAGAAGAAACTGTATTTACAGCAGAGTGAATGATACATAAATGCAAAATGGATATATTTAATAGTCACTGCCTCCAACTCATTTAACAGAATTATTAAGAAACAAAAGTTCCTCTAAATTTGAATCCTGATATTTAATGTATCTATTGGCTTCCATCAGAGGTGTTTTAATACTTTACACGGATTAACAAAGCCTCATATTATGTCTGAGAGTGAGACAAATAACGGGACCTTCCTACAAAAGAATGAACTGAAGCACAGAGTAAAAGTGGCTACTACAAATTCACAGAATCACAGTTGTATCTAAAATAAACTAAAATTGAGAAAATCTTGGGTGGAACTGGAGCTCCATGTGGGTCATGTGTAGCTTCTCCTTTAGAACAGCATTTGGTTTGATCCTCTTTGTCTTCCACCCCAAGGCAAAGCTCACAGGCTCTTCTGCTGGCCAGCACCAGTTGGCAGGCTTTGGTGTGCCTGAGGTGTGTCTAACCCTCTGTCTAGAGGTGTCGCTTCCAGAGAGGTGCCACGGTAATGTGCATGCTCACAGAAATTTCAGGCAAATAGAGTGTCAGGACCTGGCTGCGTTCCCAGGAAATATGTGCAAAACTAAGGATGGTTTAAGTGAAGGATGAGCAGAGCCCTGCATCCCAAGCCAGCAGAGTTTGTAAGGAAGCCTCTGTGCAGATTCAATCACTGGCCTCTCTGCCAAGATTGTCAACAAAGGTGCCAATTAGTGCCAGTTGTGATGATTTTTGTGATGCCAGTACCTGCCCACTACGAACTGGACTGTGACCACCCTCACTTTTCCCATTAGATGCTGAGCAGCTGTCAGGTGGTAGCAGAGCTGAATGATGTATTAGCTTCTGTGCACATCACTATGTCAGACAGACTATATTGTCTCTAAAATGCCTTTCATGTCAAATTATTTTAATCTCTCTTTAATAATGTAACTGACTTTGTTCCTTTGATTTTAGTCTGTTTTCTAGCTCATGGATTATTTATTCATATAATACCACGTAACACTGTGTGACAAAACAAAACAAATTCAAATGCAAGTATAACAAGAATTTGAGCTGCAGGCACAAAAATCACACTTGCAAAAATGTACTTACACAGCCATTTAGTGGCAATAAATCCTGTAATTATAAACCTATCTGACTTCCGGCACAATGTCAGCTTGATAAACAGAGACCTGTACAGAGGTGTATTTGCAGCATACATGTAGTTTTTAATGTAGGCAGAGTTGAATACTGTGCACAAGTTCATTTTGGAGAACAAAAGCAGCTTTTTATATGCAGATACAAACCATGCATACCTGTGCTGAGATCCTGACCAGGAGACCATTGCACCCAGGGGAATTAGTGTCCCACAGAGCCATTATCCCAAAAAGGCACAGGCCTGCACTGTGCTGTGCACACGGAATGTTCTGTGCACACAGCATGACCTCCAGGTCTGTGCTGTGCTCTGCACATCTGCTGTCTGCAGGACAAGCTTGGTTGGCTGATTGTAATGGAGTGGCCTGTGGGCAGCTGCCACTGGGTCACACCAACTGCACCTCCTTGCCTTTATCTAAAGCAGCAGCAACAAATTCCCATGTGTGTATCTTTTTTTTTTTTTGACAGTGAAAATGATTAATGGAGTTATTTTGTTTTAGGAAAACCTTACAGGAACTCAGAAGACTGAAATATTGGGTAACCTTTACATGGACAAGATCTGCACAGGATACTGAGCCTGCATGAAGGCTCATTCAGTGGTGCATAGCTTGGGCTTCCTGGCATCTGAAGGGATGTAAGACCATCTGTGTTAACCTTTTTTTCTTTAAAGAGTTAGCTGCAATAAATGGTATTTTAAACCATATTTCACAGAGTCTGAGTGTCCTTGTTACAATGGGATTACAATGAACCAGCAACTCCTGGCACAAAATCCTACTTGTGGGAATGTGTGTGCTGCACATGGTCTGTTGAGCTTTGATGTGTTTCTTTGGTGATCTTGCTTCAGTATGACACCTTTCCATCAGCCTCTTTTTTTTTTTTTCCTGATAATTTATTGAATATACCTCAAAGATAATTATGTGATCCTTACTTTGAGACGTTCTCATGCGTTCACGGGCACAACATTTTACGCACAACTCATATTCACCATCCTCACTAAAGAAAGACTTCATGGAAATGCCTAAAATCCACATTATTTATTGGAGATAACTGATGAAATGAGATGTCTCTGAAAGTTTAAGCTTTTGTATGGGTTCATAAGATGCACTGGATTTTGGTAATTCTTCAAAAAAGAATGACTGTGATCACGTAGTGAAAAAAATGCATTTTATAGAATAACCAAATGAGGCTGCACAATGTATTCAAGGTGTTCCCTATATTAAATATTGTGTGACACAGTAACAACATTTTGTATAATCGTGAGAACTGGAAACCAACTCCAGTTGGTAACAAACCCCAGCTCCTTCATCTGATACATTGGACTGACTTTGAGAAATCCTGGAGATGTTTTTGTGACTACACATTAAATCTCCCCCCAACACCCTGGATTCTGTATTCAGTCATGCCCTAAACATGATCTTTTAAAAAATGGATATAACAGCATATATTTTTTTTTCATAGCAAAAGTATATATGGTCAGAATCTCAGTAATTAAAATTAGAAAAATTCACAGATTTATATTGTGAATAATAATTAGGAGCTGAAAAAATAGTTTTATTTATTATTTTCTGTATGTTGCATATTAGATGGCTGATATGTTTGGTTAGGAAGCAGAAAAGAGCTATTTGTAGTCATTTCAGTTTCAAGGACTATTAGATTAATAACAAGGAACTTGATAGAAACTTGTATCTAGTGGATTTTTTCTAGGCACACAGAAAACATTAATTTCCATAGGCACTTATGAAATGAACACCCATTATAGGGATTTCTGTCTGTAGTTTTGCAAATCCTTTGAAGTTTCAAAATAGGTTGCACATTGCCAATGCATTGAAAAGCTATCCTGCTTTATAGTTGCAAAACAAAGGATGAAAAATACATTTACAATCTAAACTAGAAAATAAAATCACCTAAAAAAAAGAAAAAAAAACCCAACAAAAACAGAAAACAAAACCCACAAGTATAAAAATACGTATTTATACATTCACTTGAGATACTGAAAACATCTTTTGGATATCGTCACTTTGTCTGTTTTGACCAAAGCAGAATGGCTTTTCTCAGCAAGATGCTGCATGTAATGTATGATGGAGAAGTTTTTTTTCAGATATATTCTCCAAATGGTGTGGGAAAAAGAGGTTTGACAGGATTTCTAATTGTGAGCTTGTGCAAACCCATGTAGGTCTACTTCCGCCAGTAATACTTCAAGACTTTTTTATTTTTAGAACAATATAAAATGTTTTCTTTAATAATTATTAATATCTTTAAAATCTAACTTGTTACATTCTTAGGTAACTCCAGATTTATCATATCTTATGTGGACTGCATATAAGTAACTAATACAGGGGCATGCCATATACTTAATTTTTTCATTTTTAAGCACAGCATTTGTTCAGTTGCCACAATAACACTTAACATGAGGACCCTGATGGTGTATTTTAGTGTTAAAATACAACATCCAGTTCCAGAAGATTTTCCTCCCTTTAGACCTATAAAGCAAAAGGAAGAGTCTTCATGCACATAAGTGATTTAAGGCGGGAAGTTCTGACAGTTCTTATATTAAAACTACTGGATATACTGCAAATTCCTTTGCCTTCAAAGAGTCCCATACTTTCAGAGACTCTCCAAAGCAGGACACATGCAAGGTGTTGTGTATTGGAATACATAATCTCTGTTTTTATATTATTCAAAGAAAAGCTGGAAAACCTTTATTTTCAGCAATGCTGATGCAGTGCATTATTTGTTGCAGTTCAACACATTATGTGGCAAAACTCGGTGAACTGTGCACCTTCTGTTAACATATCGTCCCATGTTTAAGACTAGAAAATATTAATGGAAAATGGGTCATATAGGCAGGAAAGTGTGTTTTAAAGGAATGGAAACAAGTAGCATGCATGCTGGCTCTCTGCTTGGCTTAGGTTTTTGAAATCTGGACAGAAGCCACAGTTGGACCATTAAAGCAGAAAGGGATTTATTCTGTGTAGTTTCATCATCTTGTTACAATCTTTGTCATGGAAAAGGAAGAGAGAACCCTGTGCCATTTTCAGTTCTTGTTTAATATCTTCTTCACAGGAAAATGCTGCCAGGATATTAAACTCATCTGTTCTTTTGGATAATAAGGATGTAATGTACCATTCTGACCTTTCCAAACGCTGTGTTTCAAATTACAGTTCATTAGAAATTTTTTCTTGATTAAAGTCTCACTAACCTGTAGAAACAGAATGAAATAAGATCTAGTCAAGACATAGCATATCAAACATGATCAAAACAAAACCACACATTTGTGTGGCTCAAGGGCTATAACAGATATTAACACTTTGTTGTATTATATGATTGCTGTCTTCATTCATAACAAAGAAGCTAAAATGATTTTTTAAAAATTTTTCACATGCTAATTTAGAGTTGCAAACTGAAGAACTTTTATTTGGTTCAACGTTTAATTATGAGAATAAGAAAGACTCTGTTTCTGGAATCCTGTAGAAAAGTTTCAGAGATGAAGTCATAAGAGAACTGAATTATCATCCTCAAATGGAAACGTAATTAGATGATAAAATACATATGACTGAGGGCCAGATTCTGTTAACTTATTAATTTTTATTTAGATTCAGAAATAGATATTAAGGGCAGAAGAAATTATGCATTATTATCTAGTCTAACCTCCTGCGTGGTCCCAAAATGTTATCTATCAGCCTCTGTAGCTTCTGAATGAGATGTAGCATATCTTTCTAAGAGACCCAGATAGCTCTAATTGTTGAAAGCTTTCATTGTTAATTTGGTGATGGGGGAACAGACTGGAATTCCTGGCTCCAGCTAATTACACATTCCTTCCTCCTAAATTAGAGGACTCTTTACTGTCAGGAATACTTTTGGCCTGTAGGAACCTGAAGGCTGTAGTCAAGTTACTTCTCATCTTTTCTTGACTCAATTAATAGCTAAGAATTTATTCAGTATTTCACTATTGGTACAATTTCCTATATATTTTTATTTTTAGAATTATTTTCTGTACCTCTTTTTGACTTTCCATGCCTTTTTCAACAAACTATAAAGGTGCACAGCTTTACAGCTTTATATTTGACAAATATGGTGAAAAAAAGTCCCAATTTCTGAATACTATTTACCTATTTACTCTTACAAAGATTACATTTGTCATCAAATAGGATCCCATTCATAGTTCATATCCAACTTACATCTATAGTGAGAGTGTCCTTCTCAAAACCATTATTTTTCTGAATAACTCAGGATAAAAACATACTTAAACCAAAATTAATTATTAATCTAAACAAAAAATTAGATGCAAGCTGTCCCTTTGTATACAATTAAAGTTAAGTCAATACACTACTCTCATATGTTCAGAGTTTAATTCTTTTATCTGTAAGTGTCCATATTAATGGGACTTTAAACTGGCAGTTTAAGACTTTAGGCTGGTTTTTACTTTCTTTTTAACAGTGAAGTGGTTTAGCCTACAGTTTAACCTCTGCTGAGGAGAAGTGGCGAGCCTTGGGGCTGATGCTACAGAATTACATACACACTCCGTGGTGATGAACTGACTGCTAATGGTGCTCCTGAGAGAGAATAACTCAGCGTTGGTGTGGATGTTATGAATGCCTTCTGAGGGACTGCACTATCTATCAGAGAAATTGCTTCGCTCTTGTTTACCTTTCCTGTCTGTGTGGATCAGTAAGCATTTTAAAAGTACTGGGTAAGAACCCGTTAGCACTTATGAAACCAAAAGACACAATAGGAAAAAATATATTGTTGTAACAAGGAAATCGCCCAGTCTGGGCAGCAAATTTCTTTTAAGTGTTGTGTCTCACACCCACAACTATTAAAGAGATGAACATGGGGGTATAATGACAGGTGCAATTCACATGATTCTCTGTAGGAGAAACAGATTAGTATCATCAAGAAGAGCAACAGCCTAAAGTTCCATGTATAACACACTTCCTCAGATACAATTTTTTTCCTGAGCCTGAACATCAGTATTAATGAAAAGTACATTTCCCTAGAAAAGAAGCTGAACTCCAGGAAGTAGCCGTAGCTGCAGGTTATACCACTTGGTTTCTGCTATGTGCAGGGTCCCAGGAGCAGGCAAGTCATCAGACAGGAAGGGTTTACAACGAATCTAGATACTATATTAACTATTTTCTCACTTTCAATTCATATAGACAGCTCAGTATGAAAAGGAAGTAGCAAAGCCAAAGCATTAAGTAATTTAAGATCCTTCCGGAGATCTAGTGTCCCTATGGATGCACGTGTGGTTAGCCAGGCAATGCACACACACACCAAGTGACCAAAATGTGAACTTACAGCCTTTTCTGGTGTCTACATATTTGAACTAAGTGTGGCACATCAGCATCAGTTTTCTTGTTCTGCCTGTGGTTGTCTTCTTATTGGAGGCACTAAAGACTACATGTATGAACTAATTACCACAATCTAACCTCAAGTGACCACAGGAACCAGGAGAATTTTCCGCTGAATCTAAAGATTCCTTGGAGGAAACATTTCTCCTCTTTCTTGATAAACTGCCATCCTTGGCATACTTTCCTAGTAGGGCACTATATGGCAAAAAGACTGGAACTCCACAGCACTGTGTATGGCTTACTTTGCCTGTCTACATGTGGTAATCTGAATCTGTTTAAGGATCATGAATGTTTTGTTTCGGGCTATTATAATGCCAGCCACCCACACAAGGGAGCCATAAGGCTCTTCCTCTTGTCAGACTGAGATTGCTGTCACTCAACCTATTCAAACTGCTACATGGAGAACTATACAAATACATTTTATTGACAGCAGGACCAGGCACCTTCATTTATCATCCCAATATTAAGCCTACATAAACTTCGGCATCATTGATTTTATGCTTTGTGTCCGTTGGACTCTGCAAAAAGGGCCCAGAGAATAACAAATGAACAAACATCATTTAAAATGAGAAGGAAGAAAGAGTGAAGTCTAATTGAACAAGCGTGTTAAATTGACAAGTTATTTTGACAGCATTAACTAGTGACAGCTTGATTTTCAGAACATTCTGTCTTTTACTTTGAAAAATAAAATTTAGTTAGTAAACCTAGTTTTTTTGACAGGCTCTTGAAGAAAAGATAAGGATTTTACATGACAGAAAATCTCATTGTGTTTATGAAACATTTTTTGTGTCTCCAAATATTTTACCAGAAAGCCAAATCCATGCTAATTTAATTTTATCAATGGATTGTAAAATTAAGGCTTTTTTTTTTTTTTCTTTTTTTTTTTTTTTTTTTTTTTTTTCCCCTTCTGCTTTCTTGTCTGCTTTTTAACATCTTGGGTTTTTTGAAAGGTCATACAATTTTCTCAAAATTTAATTTAATTAAGACTCTTCTCTTAAGGCATTTACTATATATGTATCCTATAGCAATCAGCTTTTCTGCTAGCTGGATAGATTTCCTAGTAGCAGGAAGACATTAACATACTCAATTTTTTTTGAAGTTAGATGTCAAGCAAGTTTCTTAAGACTCAACTCTCCAAATCCCACTTTATGCTTGCTTGGAAAGCCATTAGATCCTTGTATTTGCTTTTATTTCATGAAAATTTCCTTTAGT